>PVKU01001397.1:260047-307564 GCA_004027475.1 Anoura caudifer
AAAAAAAAAAAAAAACCCACAAAAAAACAAAACCCAACAAATTCAGATAATAAACCACTTCTTTTTTTCTAAACAATATCACATAAATAGTTTGATTTGGGGCTTCCAAAATTGCATAGGTCTTTTTGGCTCAAAGCCTTGCAAAAGTAGTAAGATTGTGAAGGATGTCCCAAATGACTCCTGAGTATGGGGTGGGAATGCCTGTCTTGGAAACCAGTCATGGGATCAGCATGCACCTGGTAACTTGAAGATGTTGCAGGTTTACAAGGACAGCTCTCTATCGCAAAAGCAGCAGTTCTAGCCTATTCATATTGGGGAAATTATAGTGGGAAGTAACTGGAACAGTGATTATTGGGGCTGATTTTTTGGCCTTCCTACTGAAAGTACCCACCAGAGGCCTTCGATTGCCTAGTGGGTATTTTGTATGTATGTAACTCTTCTTATGTTCAAGAATAAATTTAGCAAGCATGTTTACAAAGAATAGCCCTTTATAATCTGAACCACAAATTTGGTCTTTGTTATCATTAATAACACTGCCTTGCATTTGTATAGATATTCAGACTTTCTTAAACCCATTTATACTTCATTGGATTATCCATACAATAGTATCTAAGCCATTAGCGGTCTTGTCAATTGTACCTTCTACCTATATCTCAATCTTCCACTTCTCCCCTCCACCTTCTTAGTTGAAATTTTTATTTTTCTTGCTCGTACAACTTTAGTTGCCACCAAGCTGGTCTTCCTACTTATTGCAACCTATTCTCCACAGAACACTTGGAGAAAGCTTTTTTTAAAAAAAAAATTCTTAGCCAAGAACATTTTTTTTCCCATTGCTTTTAGAGAGAGAGGAAGGGAGAGAGAGAGAAACATCTATGTGAGAGAAAAACATTGATTGGTTGCCTCCCGTATACTTCTGGCTTGGGAATCATTGGTGCCTGGAGTGCAATTGTACTGCCAACCTAGACATGTGCCATGACCAGGATTTGAACTTGCAATCCTTCAGTTACTAGATGATGCGCCAACCAGCTGAGGCACACCAGCCAGGGCCAGCTGGAGAAAGCTTTAACCATCATAATCATGACACATATGCCTTGCTTAAAATCTTTTATGGTTTTCCGGAGTGCTTATAAGAAAACTAACTGTCTTATTAAAGCAAAAAGCCTCTGCATGGTCTGGCTCCTGGCAACCTCTCCAGCCACATACTCTCCTTTCTTCCTGCCACACCAGCCCCTATACTTTCCCCAGCACAAACTCAGATTACCTTCTCTGAGGGCCTTTGCACCTGCTGTTTTGGCGGCCTGAAACCTCTTCATATGGCTGAATTTTTCTCATCCTCCAGGCTTTTGCTCAAATATCCCATCTCCAAAATCCTTCCGTGCAAAATGAAGATCCCTGGAGAATGTGAGCCTTGGAGGAGGGTGCCCAGCTGTGAAGCTGTGCATCCTCCTCCACCTTCCAGGAAGGGCCCTAGTGCCTCTGACTCAGGTCCACTCCTGCTGTGACTTAGGTCAACCTGTGCATTACATGCATTTCTCCGTCACTAAGGAGATCCTAAGTTAGCGGGACACTACCTTCTATGTTGGTTAGTTTGCATTATTTGAGTATGATGTGTAGGTAAATGGGGAGGATATTGCTGATGTGAATTAATTTCCTCGTGGTTAAGACTGATCTGTCAGGAAAGGTTTTTATTATTTGAGAACTGACAAAAAATGCATACCTAGCCAGCGTCCATGGAACCATGCGGCCTGGGGTTCCTTTTCTAAAGGGACAGAGGTCTCTGTCAGGGAGAGAGCTCCCCTTGTTATATACCCTTTTGAAAGCACCCTGAAGACTTTTATTTTTAAAAGGTCAGAAAACATATCCTCTTGAGTTTTTTGGTTTAAAATGATTGTATATTTAGACCCAGTTTCCACCCTTAAGTGATAATTCCTCTAAACTAGGGTATTATAGAATAAACAGATCATTTTTTCTCTGGGATATTTTTCTCATCCAAACATCGTCTGGCAAATACAATTTTTACATTCATTCCTGACTCACTCTCACCTTTTTAACCTAGAGACTCCCCACTGTCTGCTGATCTCCTCTGAGTTATTCATCCAGGTCTTTAGCATATTGAACACATATGGCGTGTGTCACCTTGAACAGGCAAAACCAAGAGAAGGTAATAAAAAGCAAAGAAGAAAGCATTACTTTTCCTAGCCATTAATAAGTGGTACATATTTGCATTTCAGATATTTTCATGGAGCTTTATTTTAGAATAATTAAATTACAAATTACAGAGAATTTTTAAAGACTATTTAGCCCCATAGTCTCATGGATTCATGAATCCCCTTGGCTGTGTTTCCACCAACCTTCATCCAGCCTCTGTTTTATCTCCTCCAGCAATGGGAACAGACTCTTCCCTGGGGCTGCACCACCTTTGCACAGAATTAATTGTTACAAAACAAAGTTAAGCCTACATTTCTGGATACTAATTGATCTACAAGTAATATATGCTGTTATATAGGTCATCAATTAAACTGTAAAAAGCCCAAAACAGAGCACAGTGATCAACTTCTAGGGAACTCTAGAACCATTAATCAAGACTTGCTGTGTCCTCACAATCTGGCCACAAGGCTTGCCGAAGAGATTAGAAAGCCTTGGCAATCAAGGGGCACTATATGTTCCACAGACATTCCTGGGCTACCCTCCCTCTGGTGACTTCATGTTGCCCTCTGACATGCTGGTAGTGGTCAATATTAGTAAGTAAGCTCAGTCTAAGCTAGGAATTTGACAAAGGTTTTTACAAATTAAAACCCCTTCTCTCATTGCAAAATGTTCAAGATACTCCCCAAGTTCATGTGCCTTTCATCACCATAATAATATAAACTATAATAATTTGTGGGAGAGCCTGATAATTTGCTTTCATTACTAGTGGAGAGATGTTGCTTTAATTCCCAGCATGGATCACCTGGTAATTGTATTTTCCTTCCCTCCTTCCCTCCCTCCCTCCCTCCCTCCCTTCCTTCCTTCCCTTCCTTCCTGGGGCTCTTAGCATTTGGGGATGCATAGTATTTTCCCAAAAGCACTAGAAAAATCAACAGGTGATTCTAAAGCTCCAAATGTCTTTCCCCACTACAGAGGTCATGTTTACATGTCTTCTCTCCGATGTTTAGTATTCACAAACAAAACAAATTCTACAATTATATAAATCCCGTATATTTAAATTGGAAAAGGTAAAGGATCCCAGCTGTTCAAAGCTTTTAAAAGAAAGAGTGAAGATTCTCATTGATGAGTTCCAGTTTTAAGTGGGGGGTGAAGGATTATAGATTTCTGAAAAAAAGCATAAGTCAGGGACATAAAGAGAGAAAAATTATGGACAAGGTAGGTTGGCTATAACCTTAGGCTGGATTGATATAGCTCACCTCCATTCCATAGGAGCATCCCCTTATTTTCCCATAAAACAATAATGGCACACAGTTATAAACATTTGTGTATAACTGTATGCCAAAGGAAATGGCCCTGGCCAGGTGGTTCAGTTGGTTGGAGTGTCATCCTGTACATCAGAAGGTTGTGAGTTCACTTCCCATTCAAGGCACATACATAGATGGTGGGTTTGAGGCCCTGTCAGGGCATGTATGGGAGGCAATTGATCAATATCTCTCACTCACATAGATATCTCTCTCCCTTGCCCGCTCATTCTCTAAAATCAATGGAAAGAACAATATATCCTCGGGTGAGGATTAAAAAAAAGAGGAAATGAAGTTAGCCTAGCATGACTTAGTTGTTCTAACTGAACCCATGCTGACTGCTAATGATTGCTTTTTTTTTAATGCTCCCAAGCCATCTGTTTAATAATCTATTCTAGAATTCTGCCTGAGAAGAATCTCAATGCTAGTAAAGCGGAAAGATCCCCAGGCAAAGATCAAGACACTCAGGTTCCAGCCCATGCCGTCACTAACTACCCCAATGTTGCTAGGCCAGCACCCTACTCTGTCTCCTCCTGTTTTCATCTTTAAAATGAGGTGTCGGAATTGGTGATCGCTATGGCTCCTGTATCCATGATTCATGGAGATCCATGATCCATGGAGCTGTGAGATCTATTCACTCAAGATCCATGGAGCTGTGTATCCATGATCCACATTAGTCTGGAATCTTCTCTTCCTCCATTACATTAGTCTGGAATCTTCTCTTTCCCTTCTTAAAAATCAGGACCATAACCATCTATTATCTGAGTATTTTTGCTGTGTGTTCTAGATCCTTCTCTGACACTGACTTGTTAATAGATTGGGGTAACTTGTTATAATTCTATGGATCTTCGTTATTTCACTTTAAAAATGAAGAGGTCTAAATTAGATTATGTCCAAATTTCTCAGTACAAGTCTGTAATGCCAAGACAACATCAATTACTGTTTCTGTGGTCACATTCTGTGCATTCTTGTGTGTGTTTGGTCCTGGAAAATGGAGATGGATTCATCAGTACAGGGTGGACAGAAAGCTTACACATTTTTAGTCAAACAATTTATTACATAATACTTAGAATGGCCAGTTGCTTTTTTTCCTTGCCTTGCATTTAAATAATTGTGAATTTCTAATTCACACTGAATTTTTAAGGCTCCTTTTTTTCTTTTCCGACTGAACAGCAAGGTCTGCTGCTTGGCCCACTTGCACTGAGTAAGGGCAATGTGCTCATCCCAGAGAATGCCACAGAACCTTTAAGGTTATGGGGAGAGGAACATCTAAAGTCTCGTCTGTTTCTTCATTTCACAAGTAATGAACGCTTTGGGTTATAGAGCTATTTTATTCTGGCCTGATGGTGTTGCATGACTCAGAGTAGATGATTCCCACAGGAAGGTCTGATTTTTATCCTTTGACTGAAAACTAAAGATAGAACCTTCAGCTCATCCTGGACTCTCAGCTGTCATATGCCATAGAAACCTGGACACTTGGCGTGGTTGCTTGTAGCTTGAAAAGCGTCACTACATTCTTTAAGTTAAAGAGCAAACAAACATAAGCATATGAACCTGGGATTTTGTTTCATTTCCGTTTGTCTTTTTTTCTGGGTGAATTATGCAGCTGAAGGTGGTTTTCATTTCAAATTTATTTAAATGCAATTCTTTTCAAAGGTGACTATAAATAGGTATGCAGGAAAAAAGAGATTCTGATTAATCATGGAGTCGTGTTAAGTATACCTTCCTAATAATAATATATGCTGATGGGACTTTAGTGTTTACATAATCTCATTTTGCTGAATTCTGTCTCATCTATTATCATTTTCAGGAATCAGCAGACTGAGGCCTAGTGAGCTAGCCTCAAGTCACAGAACTAATGAGTAAATAACATAGGATTTATATCATTACCCACCACAAGTCTTTCTGCTACCATCACCCTATGTCCCATTCCACCACAAGAGCAAATACAACAGCATCACGCAAAGCCAGTGCCAGCTTCTTCATGAGTCCTGCCCACGGCCTTCAGGCACATGCAAGCCATCCCTATAGCTCAACATCTGTTGTAATGAATGTTTGGGCCACCCAGTGGGGGCCCCTCCTTAGTGCTTTGTAGCGCTCTCATAATTACACGTCCTAACTAGTCTACTTCTCCTGTGAGATACTCCCTTATCTGTTTAATCAATGTTAGAAAGAGGTTAACTAATGTAGTTCAGGAAATACAGGCCCACAGGCCAGTAAAGGAGATGATTCCAAACCTGAAGTTAACAAACAGTACTGTGCCAGGGCTCTTCCAACTTTAGGGATTGTCCTGGTCATGTGATTGGATTGCTGTGTGCAACTATAATTAGTCATAGACTCACCACGTTTTGGCTGTAGAAAGAGAAAAATGAGTTATTATATCTAAATTAAGTCCTTTGAGACCCTGGTTGATAAAATTGTATTCTTAAATATTTCTCTGGAAAAGATTTTCCATCCTCAATGATGGTATGGTTAGGAAGTTAAATCAAATTGCAGTATCAACTGGTTTGACTATTTTGATTGAATTAGCAGGTGAATTCAGTCATATAATTCATAATAACAGTTAATGAAATTTTAAAATATTCAAGTTGGATTTATATGCCCCTATAGCCAATGTTTATTCCAAAACTCTCTTTGCTCAGTCCCAGCTTATACTCTGGCTGTGTCTCCACCAGACGTTATCCAGGCTCTATTTTACCACCTCTAGTAGCGGGACCTGACTCTCCTGGGGCCGCATCGTGTTTGCACAGAATTAACTGCAAGAAGGTTAAGCCTAAAAATTTGGTGTTAGACTCTGCTCACTGGTACAGACAAAGAGACCTCATATTACATTGTGCCTTAAAATTCCTCCAGGTGCCACGAATTAAGTAGGTCTCCTAATTACCTGTGATACTGTAGCATCCACCTTCCCTGTTCCTCACCTCTACTTGACGAGGGAGAGCGAAGGGTCATGTTCAAAAAGCTCAAAAAATAGGATCTGCCTGCAAGGCTATGTGGCCTGCAGAAGCAGAGCGCATTGATTGACTTATCACTTCTGTCTGAAGCAGAGACATTGAAATGGCTCTTGAAACCATTCTGCTACGGCTTTGGCAAACACATGCTGTGAAGCGAACGAACTCCTAGAAGATGTGTGTGTGAGATAACGTTAAGGTAATCAGTAACCACCAACCCTGCTGTCATTTACTGAGGACTTCTTGTGTGTCAGGAACACAGTAAGTCACTTACATATACATTCCATTTAATTCTTATACCAAGCCAATAATGTAAGAGTGATTAATCCCCATTTCTATCAGGGCTCTCTAGAGAAACAGAACCAACAGGAGATACACACACACACACATTCACACACACACACATATATACACACATTCATATACATACATACATATGTGTTTATATGCACACATGTATGCACACAGATAGATCTACATACTTATATCTATATCTGTATCTAATCTGTATATAGATGTATTTTAAGGTATTGGCTTATGTAATCTTGGGGCCTGGTAAGTTTCAACTCCAGGGCAGGCTAGCATGTTGGAAACTGATACAGGAATTGACGTTCTAGTCGTGAGTCTGAAATCTGTAGGGCAGGCTGTCAGGTTGGAAACTCAGGCAGGATCTATGCCACAGTTTTACTCTTAACCTACTGGATAGCCTACTGGATAAATCTAATCCATATTAATGAGAATAATCTCCATTAGTCAACTGATTGTATATGTTCATCACCTCTGCAAAATACACCAGCTAGATTAGTGTTTGACAAAACAACTGGCCACCAGAGCCTATCCAAATTTACACATAAAATGTAACTATAAGTGTCCAGCCCTTGTCAATTTGATGACTGTACATGTCACACAAACCACACTTAACCTCCCAGTAAAGGCAATGACAAGGTCACTCTTCCCAACATGATACAACCACCCTGCATACAATCAAACACATACTATGCATTTCCTCAAAAGAGGATACAAAGTGCTTGGTGAGTTCTCTTCTCTTTGAGATCCTGTGACTTAAAAACTAGGAGGTAAAGTTGATAAACTTAACTACTGTGACACATTTCATGTTATATGTTGTAAGGGGGTAAGAGAGAGATGAAAACAAAGATATTTGCTTTATACACACACAAATATATTCATAACAGAAGAAGGAAGAAATACCTATAACAAGGTAATGAGTCTTCAAAAGGACATTTCACAGTTCTATAAAGCCATCTGCTTCAGGATGATGGGGAACATTGTAAGGCCCATGAATTCCAAAGCCCATTGCTGTACTTCATTTGCCATGCAGTGAGTTCTTTGATGAGAAACAATGCTGAGTGGAATACCATGATGGTGGATAAGGTATTGTCATTAAGTCCATGAATGGTAGTTCTGGCAGGTATGTGTGCAAGAAAGGCAAATCTGTATCCGGACTAAGGTCTACTCGAGCGAGAACAAAACACTGCACTTCCCATAATGGAAAAGGTCTAATGTAATCTGCCTACCACCAGGTAGCTGACTGATCACTCTGAGGAATGGTGCCATATTGAGGACTCAGTGTTGGTCTCATACTGGCCACTCAGCAGTGGTTGTAGCCACATTGGCCTTGGTAAGAGGAAGTCCATGTTGGAGGAGTCCATAGCCCAGGCCTATCCTCCATCCCTGCCCCTTGGGCAGAAATAGGGGGACTGGGGAAGAGAGTGATTGGTATCTACAGAGAAAGTCATCCTATCCACTTGATTACTAAAATCCTTCTCTGCTGAGGTCACCCTTTGATATGCATTTGCATGGAATGCAAATGCTTTACTTTTCTTTGATCATCCAGTGAGGTCCTTCCACGAGCCTCTTCCCCAATCCTTGTCAGAAGTTATCCAATCATTCCTTTTAAGTCCTTGACCAACCAGCCAAATCATTGGCCACAGCACATGAATTGGAATACAGTTGCACATCTGGTCATTTCTCCATCCAAGCAAAATGAATAAACAGGTTTACTGCGTTAGGTTCTACCCACTGGGAGGGGTTTCCTTCACCACTCTCCTCAGGGGTAGTCCAGAGAGGGGCTGTGGTGCTGCTGCTGTCCACTGTGGTATCTGCACATTGTATGAAACCATCAACAAGCCAGGCCTGAGTTTTCTCCTCTTCACTCATCATAGAGAACTCATCACATAGCCATAGATGTGGGCCAGGGGAGAAAGTAACGTACCACATGTGGGGACCATTGGGCTGCCTCCTTATGTAACTTGTGACTTAAGGGCCTGCGCAAGTCTGGTCTTGTCTGTACTACTTCTGTTTGATGATGGAGTGCTGCTGATCACACCTAACTTTATGGTTAAGTGGGTCAGACAATATTTAACTCAATGGGGCGGCTTCATTGTAACTTGGTGACCCATCGTTTTGCATTCACTTTCTACTAAGGCCCAGTAGCAAGTCAAAAGCTATTTCTCTAAAGGAGAGTAGTTATCTGCAGAGGATGGCATGATTTTGCTCCAAAATCCCAACAGTCTGAGCTATGATTCACTTAGTGAGTCTGCCAAAGCTTCCAAACAGTATTTGTCTGCCACCAACAATTCAAGCACCATGGGATCTGATGGATATATTGGCCCAAGTGGCACAGCAGCTTACAAGCAGCCAGGACCTGATGCAGAACTTCCTCTTGTTCTGGACTCCACTCAAAACTAGCAGATTTTCTAGTGGGAAAGAAAAGCAGCAAAATGCAGCCAGTAATGTCAAGGGAGCAACCTAAAACAGCTCGGAGGCCTCTAGGAAGTTGAGCTAACTCACCTCCTTCACGTGAAATTGAACTTTTGAACTGGGTTAAATCACAGTGGCTATATCCTGACACAGTTCCTGCACTGGCTCAGCATCACTGAACTCTTCTATTAAAAAATAAAAATTTAACCTAGCAATTGACATAAGCAATTAATCACATATAGCATAGTGTTTGCCAACAGCAATCACAACTCTTTCAAAGCCACACATGTAATCCTTTCGGAAGCTTCCTTTTTCCATCTTTATAAACTGTCTTTCTTTCCCCCTTAGAGCCCAGTTGGGTTTCAATACAAATCTGCATCCAGAATTGCAATTCCTAAGACCCTCAAATTTTTTGTTTGCTTTGTAGGTCAAAATTGACTGGCCTCATCACTTTGTAAATGGGTTGGAGTAATGCACCCAAATGAAGTCTATATTGCCTGCAAAATCTGGAGACCCACTAAGCATTGTGTTTCATTTTTGTTTGTAGCAGGGATGAGATATGATAACTATCCTTCACCTTAGAAAGTATATCTTGACATGCCCCACACCCAGAAATTTCACCGAGGTGGAAGTTCCTGAATTTTTTGTCAGATTTACTTGCTACCCTATGATGTGCGAATATATTGCCAATAAGTATAGAATAGTTGTTAATTCTTGCTCAGTAGTTCCAATCAGCATAATGTCATCAATGTGAAGGACCAGTGTGATGTCTGGTGGAAGAGGGAGGCAATCAAGGTCCTTGCAGACTAAATTATGACGTAGGACTTGATAATTGATACTCCCCTGAAGGAGGACAGTGAAGGTGTATTTCTGGCCTTGCCAGCTAAAAGCAAACTGTTTCTAATCATCTTTACTAACAGGTTTGGGGGGAAAAGGTTTTTCTTTTCTTTTTTTCTTCAATAGCTACATACTAGGTACTGGAGGATGTGCTAATTTGCTCAAGCAAGGAGACAGCATTTGGAACAGAAGCTACAGTCAAAATCAACACCTGGTTAAGTTTATTATAGTCCATTGTCATTCTTCGAGAACTATCTGCTCTCACCATGGGCCATATAGGTGAGTTGAATGAGGATGTGGTGGAAATCATTACCTCTGCATCCATCAAGTCCTTGATGATGCCACTAATCTCTGCAACACTCCCAGGAATGCAGCACTGATTTGGGTCCCCACGTAGAGGCAGTTCTAGTGACTTCCCCTTGGCCTTTCCAATCATGCCTCGTAGATCAGAGAAACAATGCAGAGATTCTGCTGGTTGCTGAATATTTCTATTCTAGTTATGCATTTTGAAACTGGGGAAATAATCACAGGGTGGGCTCAGGAACCCATTGAGAGAGAAACTTGAGCTAAGACTCAATTGATCACTTGACCTCCATAAGCCCCTACTCTGCTGAAACACAGTGATAGTTTGTGTTTCCTGAAATTAGTTTCAGTTCAGAATTTGTATCCTGTCATTCCTGAATAATCTAAGTATTTTCTCTTCCCTAATGCATGGTCACCCGGTAGGTCTCTTTGGTGAAGTTTGGGAGAAAGATCGACAGTGTATGTTTTTGGCAGTGTAGTGGGTCCCCTCTCCAGGGAACATTGTCTCCTCTTTCCTTAGGGGTTCTGGGTCTGTAAACTGGCTCAAGAAAGGGATCAAGTTAATAGAGATTATATAGAAGTCCCTCCCCCCTATATAAAAGGGAATGCATAAGGTATACTTTTCTCATGAAAAGAATCTAGAAAGGGATCAAGTTAACAGAGAATATAGAAAAGTTATAGGTGTTGTAAATCTAGGAAAATATTCAAATAAAGGCCTCTCCAGGGAAGAACAAGTGCAAACTGTCTTATGAAATAGCTGCATTTTTGGGAAATCAGGTATGAGCTGCATTAAAACATCTTTTAAAAATGCATTCGGGGAGTTGTCTATTTTCAAGAATCACTGTTTGAATTTTTTTGCAAAGTGAGTAAGCAATTCTTGAATTATATTACACAAATCCAGATTTCTGCCTAACAAGTTTGCTTACTGTGAGATCCCCCTGAGGTACTCTGATTTGTCCTGTCTGGATCCGAAACACAAACGCTTCCCTCCAACCTCTGTGCTATTGGCAACCTTCGTGACTTCTTTTTAATCTGCGCACACTAAAATTCTTTCCTTTTTAATTTTATTTGATTGGTACACATACAAAATGTCAAACTGGTATTTCAGATAGCAGAAGGTAGAATTTTTTCTCAACTGTCTCTTTTGTAGAGGTTAATTCCTGCAGTGAATGGAAACCTAGGGTTGGAGGCAAAGAAGAGAAATGACACATACCAAGAAGCCACAGAATAAGCATTTAATTGTCACCTACCTATTATTATTATTTGTAACAGCATGAGCCCTCTGGACAACATTCTTCTTTGCTTCAAAGTTTAACAGCTACCAGTCTCCAGGTGACTTCCAGTTACCCCAGTAATCACTTTGTTTTTTCTTGTCTCCTTGTTTTTTCTGGAATAGTAAAGGACCCTGTGGGCAAGTCAGTGTACTGTCATGCACAAGGTAAATCTGCTAATGGTAAACAAACTCCAGGAACATGAGAGTTGTCTCTTAACTGCCTTTCTTCGAGTTGGCTGGTGTTTCTACTTCCACACTCACTTCTATGACATGTAAATCCTTTTGCCAGGCAGGGCATTCAGATGGTATAATTTGGAATTAGCCAAATTCCATGCCTGAGGTTCTTTGTAGGGGACTGTTCCGCTTGGCAATGGGAAATGTAGCCCAGCCCGATTTTGGAAAACTGATGGGGAGGAAGGTCAGCACACAGGAGCCACACTCACAGATAGTCTCTCCTGTGGGGAATCAGGCCTGCATTGTACCTAGACTGCTCTGAGGCTTGGTTTTGCTAAAACTCCCTCACCCTGAATTGAGGCAGCAAATGCTTACTGCATATCTTTAAAGTAACTTCCTAAAATGTGAGCTAAATCTCCAAGGATGGAGTGTAACCAGTTCAACCACTTTTTCTTTTGCATTTGCAAATATCTTTCTTCTGTGATGTAATTAGCAACACCCTCTCCTTTGTTTTCTGTAAAAGGTAACCACCTAAACTCAATCTATGCATAGTAAATGAAGACCATCCTTGATGTAATGTACCCAGAAAAGCAATAAAAGCCTGTCCAGGCAGGGGTCGTGGCTCTCTCTCACTCAAAGACTGGCCATGCCATCCCTTTTTCTCCATAGGACTTCTGTAGCCCCTGTGAATTTGTTCGTCGCATCCACAACACACAGACTCCATGGGCCAGGGTCCACATTAGTTCTTGGAGTGGCCAATGAAAGGGAAGGGAGCTAAAGCTTCTTGAGGGCCAGCAATGTGCTAGACTCATTATCCTTATTAGTTTACTGGATGGATCTTCCATTCATAAACAAAGCTTGTAAGCAAAGAAATATGTATGAATGCATTTTTTGGTGGTGCAAACTGGTTTGTTAAGTCACTTGAATCCAAATAGAGTTAGGGTGGAGGTTAGGATTCAGTTTAAGGCTAGGTTCTGGGGTCAGGATTATCTCGATTTTCCAATAAGAAAACTGAATTTCAGAGAGATTAATTATTGTTTCCTGTGTCAGCCAGTACATTTTTTTCTATACCTGCTATGGCAAATGATAAAAAATTTAGTGGTCTAAAGCAATTTTAAGTGGCTTAAAACAAACTTACACAAATTTAGTGGCTTAAAAGAATTTATTCTGTTATACTTCTGCAGGTTATAAATCCAACATGTGGCTCACTAGCCTCAAATCAAGGTGTTTGCAGGGCTGAGTTCCTTCCTGGAAGGTTTAAGGATAAATTTGTTTCCCTGCCTGCATTCCTTGGCTCCTGTCCACACCCAAAGCAAGCAACACCACCCGGATTCCTCACTTTGCATCACTCTGACATTCTCTTCTGCTTCTGTCTTCCACATTTAAGTGGATCTGTGATTTCACTAGGCCCACCCAGATAACGCAAGAGAATCTCTCTATTTTAAGAGCAGCTGTTTAGAACCCTTAATTTAAACCACAGTCTTAATTTTCTTTTGCTTTGTGACAGAACATAGAAGTATTCACAGATCGGACTTCAAGAAGTAGGATGTGGACATCCTTGGATAATTGTTACCCTGTCTACCCCATACAATTACATTACGAAAGGGTTAGGAGCCTAGGGGTTTAAAACCTCACTTTTTCAGATAAATAAATGAAAACTCAGAAAGTTGATAAAACCTGATAGAACAGGAGATTCTTGGACTGAGCTTTCCATTGGTAAGGTCAGGACACTTCCTTTATACCATGCAGTTGTGTGCATGGGTGGGAGGCTGTGTAGGGTGTTATTCCTACTCTCCAGATGAGAGAGTGAGGAACAGAACTAGAACTTAGCTGAAGACTGAGGCCACATTAAGCACTACGGGTTTGAGGTTTCTCCTCTTGGAAAAAAAAGAATACAAATTTACCTATTCAATGTTATTGTGCATTTAAATGGGTTAATACATGTAATGTGCTTGCCACACTGATCAGTACCATATAAATGTTTTTCAGTTCCATTAAAAAGAGGATAATGAAGAAGTAACATGAAATATGACAGTGATTTTGTAGAACTGTGATTTCGTCTCAGGTCTAAACTTTAATATCAAAGTCCATAAACTCTGTGTATTCCTAGGAGCTGTTAAGAAGTTGGGGTGGGAAAAGGACTCTTAGCAGCATTTAAAATATGACCCTGATCAAACCTTCTGACATTTGTCCCTGACCAGAGCTGTTGGTCCAAACATCATGACACACTTCTTTGCATTTTCTTAATGAAAACACCTATAGCCTCAAAGGAAATGAAATAAAATGGCTAAGTACCCAAACCAGCCTTAGAAAAGAAAAGAGAAATTCTTTTTTATTATTATATGAGAAACTAAAAATGAATTATTTTATACATAAATTATGATTGGTGAAATACAGTGGAATTTATGGAGCATTGTTGGGAATTGACAAAAGAGACAGAGAGAGCCTGTGTGTGTATGTGAGAGAGAGCGAGAGAGCAATCTAAGGGACTGAACTATGGTAAGGCAATATAAGAATTCACTTTTGGGGACTATTATGCTGTATATAAGCAGAAATTATACATATTTGAAAGAGGAGAGCCATGTAACAGGGAAGCACTCAGGAAATAGCAATGCCATCTTTGAGAAAAATATTTATGGAATAATTTGGGAAGGCCTGTATGTGTCAGAAAGTCATCCCCCCAAATAAATAGTACAGGGATTCTGTATCAGGTACAGGAGAGAAGGGTAGAGGACCAAGGAGAACGGAACACTGGGAGGATTCCGAAATAAGGTGAGCCCGAATGGTTCTCCAGAGAATTTTCAAGCACTCTGGCTCAAGAACCTTTCCGCCTGAAGTATTTAATACCCAAATGGTATTCTCATTCCTAGTTCTGAATACTGAACTCAAAACTCATTAAGTTCTTTTTAACTTTCATTTCTGTAATCTGCTTTCAATATTTACATAACTTTTTTCCAATTGACATACTTTTCCCTTTTGTACTACCTTGAAAGTGACCATCTCCTTTATCTAGTGCAATGCAGCCATCTGCCTAAGATGGTGGTCTGGATAAAGACTGTTAGCAGGAATCTAAAAAAAAAAAGGGAGTTAATATTAAACTTCCACCATTCCAAGTATGGTTTTGCAATAAAACAACAGGCTTGCATGCCTGGCTTATATAGAGGAAGAGAATTTATAAATTACTTTAGGACTGGGTGATGGGGATCATTGAGTTTATTCTTTAAAGGTAGAGAAGATGCCCCTCCACTCAAGAGGGAGTGGAAAGAAAATATGATTGTGGGACAGAGAAAGGAGAGAGAGGGAGGGCAAGAAGCTCAGATACCAGGTTCCTATCCTTTCACCAGTTCTAACTTCTGGGTTCAACCACTGAGTAAGAGGAGTAGCTTAGGAAACACAGAGAACCATGGGAGAATCCACAAATATTTAGGCTCCTGGCACACTTGCCCTGGCACAGGGGCCAGATGAAGTTTGTAAACCTTTGAGAGAAACTCCATGTACAGGCAGTTCCAACATGCATTGGATGATGGTATGAGAGTGGTAGCAGATGACAGATGGTTGAGTAGAGCGGCTACTTTGAGCCCAATGGTTTATACTTTGAATGCTAGAGAGCAGGAAGACTCTTGGGGTTCTGGTTATGAGATGTGGAGGTGCTTAGAGTACTTGAAGCTTTATGACCTTCAACTGGCCCCTAGGAATCCACAGGAATGGTGATTTCTAAATCTAAGGTCAAGTTTCTGGGAGAACGGGCTCCAGGGATGGCAGCAGCAAGATTGCAAAAGACTGCATGGAGGTAGTTCTTCAGAAGTCACCAAGCCAGTGAGCAAACCAATCAGACCCAAGGACCCTGTTTCCCTCTATCACTTTGAGAACCCAGCAGGGCCCCTTCTCTACCCAGATACATCAGAGAAAGGGAGGAGCAAAATATGACATCAAATACATATAAGTTCATCATACCAAAGACAGACATGCTAAGTAAAGTAAACCAGCCACAGAAGGACAAAAACTACATGATTCTACTTCTATGAGGTATCTAAAATAGTCAAACTCATAGAAACAAAGAATAAAATGGTGGTGGCCAGAGGCTTGGGGGAAGGGGAAATGAGAAGTTGCTAATCAAGGGGTATAAATCCATCACGCAAAAGGGGTAAGTTCTAGAGAGCTGCTGTACAACCTAATGCCTACAGACGACAATACTGTATTGCACACTTAGAAATCTGGTAACAGGGTAGATCTCATATTAAGTGTTCTTACTAGGACATTTTTTTTTTCTTAGAGGGAGAATGTTTATAAAAAGAAAGGAAAGTACTTAAATGAGAAGAAACTGAAATACATCAGAGGGGTGAGGGCCTGGGAAGAAGATCAGAGCCATTGGAAAACAGGAACTGCGTTTTCTCTGTATATCTATGTGTAGGGTCATTATGATTTGATTTTTACAGTTCATTCTTTATTATATATTGTTCTGGAGGCTCCTTAAGAAAACCAAACATTTTAAATGAAAAAACTTTAAGTTGATGTTAGGGAAAAAATAACTGAATTTTTCCATCTTATGACAGAAAGTAATTTTCTAGAAATCTGCTTTAAATACTCCCTTTGAACTACTTGCTGTGAGATTCACAAAAAAAATGTTAAAACACCATTAAGTGCATCTTTTTATGAACTATATATCTGTGTTAGATTTGTTTCATATTTGCTGGAGTTTGAACTCTTAAATGGGAGAGAGGACATTTCCTTTTAGGGAGCATGACACATTTATAGTGGTCACTGTGTGAATTTGGTGAGAGTCCCCTTTATTCAGCAGAGATATTAAGGGTACGACATATGTTTTAAAGATGAGTGAAATAATTGCGTTGAATATTTGAGTATCCGTGTAATTATAGTCCTACAGCATTATGATTTTCAGAGTTTGTTTTTTTCCTTTTCTTTCTTTTTCCTTTTTTTTTTTTTGTCTCTACACTTCTGGACTGTCCCCCGCCCCCAGAAGGCCTGTTTATTGAGGACGCTTGGTGCACAATCTGTCAGTTTGCATTTTGCTGGCCCCATTACTATTCATACCTGCTGTTGTATGTTCAATCCACAGCCTCAGCTCTTTCTATTAACTCTTTATATTTCTTTCTTATTGACCCCTACTTTGCTTCTTTTTTTTTTCTGGCTTATTTTCTGATGATTCTCAGTTTGGTACTACTGACAATAGGCTTTAACAACCTCCTGTAGTTACATCAGGCCTCTTTCATAGTGGACCTCTGTATTTTAGTGTTTTCAGCACTTCTTGTCCATTTTGGCTACCACTTATTGTCAAGCACTAATTTACCTTCAGGATTGGGGCTGTTCCTAAACCCTGAGACTGTGAGATGTCTCATATATGGAAAATGTAGATATTATAATAAAAAATAAGGTAAATAAACACTTGTCAGATAAAGTATAATGCAGTTACTGTGGACAGCAGTGTGGTGATATCTCAAAATTAAAAATGGATTTGCCTTTAACCCAGCAATTCCACTTCTGGAAATATATCTGAAAGAACCCAAAATGCTAATTTGAAAGAACATAAGTACCTCAATATTTATTGCAGCATTATTTATAACCATCGAGATATGGAAACAGCCCAAGTGTCTATCAGTAGATGAGTGGATGAACCAACTACAGGACATTTACACAATGGAATTCTATACCACCATAAAAAAGAAGAAAATTTTACCCTTCGCAACAGTATGAATGGACCTGGAGAACATTATGCTAAGTGAAATAAGCCAGTCAGAGAAAGACAAATTCTCTATGATTTCACTCACATGTGGACTCTAATGAACACACTGACTAACAAGCAAAATAGAGACAGACTCGTAGAGAGCAGGCTGATAGCTAGTGGTGGCGGAGGTCATGGGGTGGAGGGATCAAGCAAAAAGGAAAAAGGACTCATGGACATGGGAAATGGTGTAGGGATTGCTGGGGAAAGGGGGCATAAGGGGACTAAAAGGTAATGGGGAAAAGTACAATATAGATTAAATTTTAAAAAATCAAGAGCAAAATAGAACCAGAGACGTGGAAACAAAGAAGAAACTGACAGTAACCAGAGGTGGGGAGGGAGAGAATGGGAGAAAGAAGGGGACGGGTCACCAAGGAACATGTATAAAGGACCCATGGACAAGGACAACTGTGAGTCGGGGAGGATGGAATGTGGGAGATGGGGGTGGGCAGGGCAGAGAACAGTAATGGGCTGGGGGATATGGGGACAACTGTAATTGAACAACAATAAAACAAAAAAAGAAGAAGAAATTTGTGGAAGACTTCCCAGAAGAGATTGTTCTTGAATTGGACCTTGAAAAATAATTTAAAGATATAACATAGATATGAGAGAATTTTTCATAAGAATGACATAAAACATACATTTAAATGTTATCTAAACATTTTGGACAAATGTAACCATCATGTAAAATGTAGTTCAGTCCTAGCTCATATGAGGCCTTAGTGCATAACAACTATTATTATCATTTGCAATAGTAATAAAAGTATGGGATATTCTCTTTCCAAAAAAATCAAGAAAATGTGGCTGCTAAATGGTAATAGATACTAAAGAATTTACTTCTATTTAATTTATGTCTGGGACACACATGAAACAAATAGATTATCAGAATGTTGGTATTTTAAATGAATCAAGAAACAAGCATATAAATACTTTTTTGATAAGCCTAAAAAAAGAAAATAAATCAGGGGCACACGCCAATGAGTAGAATGCCTGTGAGATTCCCTGTAACAATGAGCTCTTTGAGCTGAGGAGACGTGAGGTGCTTTGTAAATGCCAGGTTATTTTTATATCCTTCATACTGAAGATGCTCCCAAAAGGTCAAGCTTTAGTCCAAGAGAACAGAATCTTGAAAAAAACAAATATTTTCAGCTTTCAATGGATCAGACCCATTCACTGGGAGGAAGCATACCATCTTTAGATGCAAGAGAAGGAAAATTTTTTATGATCTTTCTATCTTTGGCAAATTAAATGCCTTTTATAATTTTACAAGTTATAATATAAACAAGTTGTATGTGTATGTACATGTAACCTTTATATTTTTGTTCACATCTAGAAAAAAGTTATATGCATATTTATTATAACTACTTCATTTAACATGAAATACATGGATAAGAAATTCTAAAATATGTGAAATATCCCAATAGTTTGTTCCAACTACTCATCTCTCAGTCCACCTGATACCCCAGCATCAGGACCTATTTTGTTGTGGCTGTCTTCCATATAGACCCCTGCATGCTTTATTTTCCAAAAAGAGTTCAAATAACTACAAGCAAGTTCCCATATCCAAATACTTCTTCCACTTCATGACATATGGAATTTTTTTTCTAAGATTTTATTGCCCTGGATTTTAAAAATAAAATCTTCTTTTAAAAAATTTTATTTATTTATTGGGAGAGGGGAAGGGAGGGAGAAAGAGAGGGACAGAAACATCAATGTGTGGTTGCTTCTCATATGCCCCCTACTGGGGACCTGGCCCACAACCCAGGCATGTGCCCTGACTGGGAATCAAACTGGTGACCCTTTGGTTCGCAGGCCAGCACTCGATCCACTGAGCCACACCAGCCCAGGCTGGACATGTTTCTACAGCTTAACAAACTGGGCCATGGCCCAAGCCTTAGACTTCTCCCTCTTTATGATGACAAAGGAACACTTAACCTTACCATGCTGGAGAGTCCGAGTTCACGTGGGTCAGTCATAACCTGAAATTTTCCTGGAGCAGCCAGGATGGAGATGGAAGACTAGTTAGTAGTCAACATTTTAGAGACTCTATAGCAAGTTTTCATCCAACCTCTAGATTTCTCTTTCTATTCAAGCATACGAGACAGTGATTTCTAATTAATAATTTCAATTTGGCAAATACTGATTGAACAGAGCAAATCACACTGCTTGAAATTGGGAATGTGTAGATGAATTTTAAAAATCCTTGCCCTCAAGGAACTATTAGTTAAGCAGATTGTTCACACAGTATGTAATTAACTAAATTGCTAGTCAATACAGTAACAGATTGAAACAAATTCCTAAAGGGAGCCTAAAGGA
Source organism: Anoura caudifer (assembly GCA_004027475.1). NCBI lineage: Eukaryota > Metazoa > Chordata > Mammalia > Chiroptera > Phyllostomidae > Anoura > Anoura caudifer. The sequence goes on from PVKU01001397.1 coordinate 279,812, forward strand.
AGGAGGAATTCATTCTGACTTGGGGCCGTAAGAAAAGCTTCGTGCGGGAGTGGGGCATTTCTCTTGAGTAGGGTGAACGAACACTCAGGTTGTCTGGGACAGCCCAGTTTGTGCTGTTATCCAGGCATAATTGTAATACTGCACTTTCACTCTCAGAGGTTTCTTCTGGAAAATAAATTGTATGAACACTCTGGTGTTGAAGCATACATAAGATGTTGACATGGAGAAGGAGAAGGGAAAGAATTTCATGTAAACCAAGCAGCAGGGCAAAAGGCATGGAGGAATAAAATCAACCCCATGGTGTGTTTGGGGGAAAATTTCTTTAGAAAATCTTTCTCTTGTGTCCTCAACAGAGGGCCTTCCCCTGACCCCTTTCCTTTTGCCGTGTGGACTGAAATGGGGGTGTGTTCTAAAATAACTGTCACAGACCTTGCATTTGCATATTTAACTTATTTTTCTTTCTAGAAATGTGACTATTGCGCAGTACAAAGCCTTTCTGATATTTTTTTCCCCTCATTTTCCATTTTCACCTGATCGGATAGTTTTGTTTCTGGCAAAGCACTATTTTCACATCAGAGAGAAAGAGAGGGAATTAAAAACTGATTCATACATTTCATTATCTGCCTTCCAACCAGTTAACACCAAATCAGAGCATACAATGTGCTTGACCAACAAACAAATGTTTAAAGTCAAAATGACCAAAATTAGAAAGGTATATTCTTGTCATTATAAGTATTCAAGGGGGATACACTGATATAATAAAATCTTAAGTAACTTACTTAGTTTTAGAGCAATAGGTTTATGTTATTATTTTTTATGTGATAAAGTCAATTTCCGATAGAAAAATTCTCTTAGGTATTTTTTAACATAAAGGTCTTAAGTTTAGAACAAAGAAACAATGTCTATCTTTATTCATAAACATATTAAAAAATAATACAGCCATCAACTAAGCCATTACAACAAACACTGGAAAACTTCATCTTGCTCATCAAACTAGAAAGCACAATAACTTCATCTGCATGATTTGTGAATGCCCCACACTTTTTGTCTTGGCCATTCAGGGTCACTCGAAGAGCTGCAACTACTGATCCTATGCATAAGTACCAAGAGTCTATAGAGTCTGGAATACAAGATGCTGCAAAAAAATGGAGAAAGGGCATTTGCTAGGAACCCTTTAAAGAAGGTGATGGCGGAGATAAGGCAGAGCTGGCTCTGCCCTCCTCTGTCCAAGTGCCGCACGGCCTCTCTCTGAAGCTGCCTCCCAGAGCCGCCCCTTGCAGGCAGGAAATGAAGTGCCTGTTGCAGCTCTCTGCTCCTTTCCCAGCCCAGGGCGGGGTCCAGGTTTCCCGTGGCATGAAACTCGTATCCCATTTCGCAGCTTTTTTCATGAGCCGTTGATATGAGGTCTATTAATCCTCAGTGAGGGCTTCTAAAAGTTTTGAAATTATCCTAAATGTCCACAAACTTAGGAGGAACATTTATGTGTGACATACTTATCTAATTACTCTAATTGTTCTGACTTCACATGAGTATAACAACAATGAACTCATGTGAAGATGCTATTGTGGTGAAATAACCTTTCCTCTTTTGGCCTTCACCTTCTCTTACCTTGACTCCAGTACTCAGTCTTCTGACTGATCTTACTGCCTCTCGTCTCTTCCCACTTTGGTCCATTTCTGGGCTGCTCCCAAAATGATTCTTCTAATGCACGACTTGATTACATCCTGTTCAAAGCTTTTTGACAGCTTCCAGTAGGCCAGGACAAGGCTGTAGTTAACCTGAAGCATGGCATTCAAGGCTGTGAACAAATTATTTTTGTAACCTTGTACTCTTTCTCTTTCACACATGATGCTTCTGCCGGATTGCAGCCTGGTGAACTCGCCCTCTCCATTAAGCCTTCCTTGACTCCATGACTGAGTCAGAGTCTCCTGTGCATCACCACAGCAGTGGCCGGGTACTCTCATAGGCCTAATGTCATTGGGTGTTTTGTTCATCGAAAGATCACCATCATTGCTTAGCTGATTGCCTGGTATGTGTATTGAGTAAACTAAAAAAGGTAGCTGAAGTAGTTCCCAATTTGGCTGGAGCTTTCTTAAATTAAAGCCACTGGTCCTAACAGGCTTTATTGGCTCTGAATCATCACCTGTATGTTTGAAGCTGTATTTGGCTGACACATATTCCTACAGATAGGTAACATGAGAATGTATGTGCACGAGTATGCCAAAGCCAAGCTATACAGGGTTCCTTCTAAAGTCAGTTAGATAAAGTAAACTCAGTTTTTGTTAGATGAACACACAGACCACCACAGATCACTTTCATATAAATATGTTTTATTGCAGAGATGTTATAATTATTTACATGCTGCAACATGTCACAACATAAATTTACCAAATATTTCATGGTGGGATGCTGTAGGTTTCAGATAACAGTTTCAGAAGAACCACAGATTAAGTGAAGAGACTTACAGCTTTATTGACTCTACAACTCTCGGTTGCTAAATGCTAGAAAGTCAAAAGGCAGTGTTGTTTCAGTCCTACCTGTCACCACTTGCATGCAGAAACCTGTGAAGCAAATACAAGAGAACTGTCGAGTTTCAAGTCCGTATTGCCACCAAAGTTTACACTGGATTGAGTTATAAGTCATGTTGTAAAGCATTTAATTCTGGCATAAAATATACAGTTCTATTAAACTGGTATAAATCTATTTAGTTATAAACCCTGGCTTAAAAATAAGGACAGGATGCAGCCTGCACATGCATTGAGAAGGACAACCTAGGAAATGTTTGTGACCTCATTGGTGCTCATTCACTTTCTTATCATCAATTTGGGAAAACAACCTCAGGAAGTGTGGATTTAAACTTCTCTTGGTGATAAGTAATGGCAATGAAACTCTAGGAAAGACCTAGGCACTCTCACTGATTGATGCTGGTGGAGGAAAATCTATAGACTAAGGTATCATTTGGCAAGTCTTCTTTAAGCCACACCTCTAGCAGGATTAACCTGAAGTGCAATAAAAAGTCATTGATGCTTGACTGCTTATGTCTCAAAAAGTGAATACAGTGCCAACAGATCTCAGACATAAATTAAACAAGTAGGTGGGTCTGTAAACTGGTATACAAATACACCTTGGAGTTGTATTTCTAAGTTACCAAGTAGATAGGCCTTGACTGAAAAGGAAGGGAAGAAAAAAATAAATGAAGGAAGCACACAAAAAAATAGAATTTCTATCTCTTCATACCTACCCCACCAACCTGAGTAATGCACAAAGCGAGGAAATGGGCGAGGGCGATATGTGCGCAGCTTTGTAAAATGGTGAAGTGCTCACTTACTCCTCATAAAAATTGTCGAGAAAATTTTGATGATGAATAAGAAGAAGTCCTAGCTTTTACCATCCACTGAGAATGATGTTCTCTAAGAACAGCCCTGCATCCACCTTCCAATTCCCTTTCTCATCTTTTATCTAAATGAAAAAGTCACTTAGTCTGGAAGTGTCCTGGCCAAATAAGCTGCTGAGACTTCAGTGTTTAGTACTGGAGAAAGGGAGGCGGGTTCTGTGTTTAAGAGACTCTTCTTTAAGTACGATGAGACTGAGCTTTTTAATGGAACCTCCTTCTGTGGTCACATCAGCAGGGCCAAGTCAGAAGCTCAGGATTTTCATGCCACGTGATCAGTGTGGACTGCAACCGGTTTTATAAAATATGCTTTGGGGACTGTATTGCTTTGCAAATAAACCTCTGCACTTTAAACTTTGAGCTAGGTGGCTCACAGTGACAATGTGCAGGACATGTAAGTTTTCCAGTGCTTGGGAGAAGGATGAGCCGGCACCACCTTATAGGCTTGGAATAAATTGGGTTATAAGTTTCTTTGGGATTTGAGCCCAGCAAGTTCTATCCCTAGCTGAAGCAATGAATAAGAGTTTATGAGAATAAATAGTTTAAGGTCATTTAAAATATTATATATTTAGTATGCACAATAAAAATACATCCATTTAATAATCCTGATGCTATCATAATTTATCTCTTTAAAAAAATAACACCTTGAAAGTGCTATCAGGAGCTCCCTTTCCATCTGTTTTGAAAGGCGAATTTCCTGGCTTACAGTACTGCTGTAATTCTCATGTCATTCCTAGTGTCTTCCCTTTCCGGTGATAATATTAATGCACAGTATATTCTTCTCACTCTTAGCTTCGTCCTTATGAAATGCTGCTAAGTATGAAATACTGAAAGAGTTAAAAGGGACAATTAGTTGAAATGAAGGCATTATCTATTTCTGATCTCAAACAATAGATAAGTTGTCCTTAACTTATTGAGATGTAAAACTATGTAGGACCACTTGATCTCCAATATTAATAAAGCTTCTGAGTCCTAACAAGAAGTGCAAAACAAGTAACTTAACTTGTATTAAAAACCCTGATTAAGACAGTATTACAAACCATGATGTGAAATAATAGAGTTGCTCTAAATTTGCAATATATAAATCACAGCCAAAACTAAGAGATTTTTATCATAACAATTATGAGTTCCCAAGCCAGAGAAAGCTTACTGTACTTCAAGAATCAACTAAAGTTGATAGATAGCAGGTATTCTGTAAGTTGCAAGAACAATTGAGTAGCTGTAGATTGCATAAATGTGTGTCACATAGTATCAAAGTTATTTGCAAAAATTATACAATCTGGAATGCTTGAATATGAGACACAACAATGTACTGAAACATACATTTATAAGAAAAATGAGAGAAATCATTAATATAAAAGATATTTTTGGGATGCATTAAGTTAGCAGTGTTATCAAGGTTATATAGGTAGAGTAAGTTCTTTTCAGTCAGCTACTTAGAATTTCATTCGTATCTTCTTCTTTGCAAATCTCATACCTTTTCTGTGTCTTCTGGCTTGCCTTGATTAGGATCTTCAAAGTTCTGTGGGTAAATATTGATCAGGGGTAGGCATTGTGGGCTACTTCCTCTAAACAGGCTGAAATGTAAAGGTTTTCCTAGTGTTACTGGGGAAAGACTTTTTAGCCAGTCTAACTTCTCCATGAGGATGTTTCTCTACCCTCCTTAGTCTTCTTCTACCTTTCCATGCCTTTCATATTTCCCCTGATTGGCAAATACTCTTTGGAATTTTTGATCCTTGTATCTTCTGTCTTACATCAGATTCAAGTTTTCTTCCTTTTCTTCCTGGGGATGCTGCACTTTGAAGGTATCCCAGACCTCTTATTTTCGAGGCCCTGCTATCTGATTTGCATTTAAAGCCAAAGAGGCAGGTAAAGCTACATTACTTTCAGCATTTGGTTGATCTGGGGACTCAAACTCCCATGGACAAACCTCAGCTCGTGATGTTAAAGGCTGCTGAAAGTTATTACTTGAATTATAGGAAGATGTCTTTTTTTCCTGGTCTCCTATTTGGTTAAGATTTTCATTCTCTACTTTTGATGCCACAACTTTAGGGGGCAGTTCTTCATATTGCCCAGCACACACATTGGCTGCGTAATGCTGACCACCATTCTCATCTTTTGCCCTCCCTGGGGGAGCCTGAGTCTTGGGTAGCAAATGCTTCTCATCTTCAAAAAGGGGCTGACCTTGGTTCTCCCAAGGGCAGACCTCAGCCTTGTCTCTGCTCTTCTGATTGGATTGCTGACATAGTTCAGTTGCCTTAGGCTTGTGATGAGATTTCTCCTTTAAGGAAAGTGTTGGGTTTTTCTCCATTTCAGAAGCCACAATAGATACGTGCTTTTGAACTTTTGATTCTGAAGGCACAGGACCGGGGGTCAGGTCATAAATCTCCCAAGGGCACACTTCCCCTATGTCAAAATTGTCCTTCATCTCGGTGGTACCTGGGCTCACGTCAGAATTGGCAGTGGGGAGGTTGGACCTTTGTTGCTTCATAATTCCAGATTTCTGAGGTTTTCCTGGCTCCTCCAAATGACTGGACTTTTGAGGAACAGAATCTTTAGTTTCTGCATTATCTGAATTCGAGTATTTTCTGTTTGTCTCTTTATCTTTTGGCAGAGGTTTCTGGGATTTAGCACGTTCTTCCACACCTGACGTTTGGGTTTTCCCAGCTAATCCAAGAGTCTTTTCCTTGGCACTTGCTATGACACTGAGAGACTTCTGTAACATGGATGTTCGTGGGTGGCCCGGCTTCTTCTCTGAGCTGAGATTGTGAGCACTTGCTGACTTACACACCAAAGGCACAGACTCTGTGGACTCAGCCTCGCTGTTTTCTTTCGGTGTTTGTGTTAGTTTTGTACCTGACAGAGACTCCAGGGTGGAATTTCCTGTAGCCTCCTCTTCTTGGCTCTCGGTAGGTAAACTGCTGGACTCTTCCGTTTGGTCTCTCACATGATCGTAAGTGCTGTGGGATTTCTTCAGCGAGAAGACTCGGTTTTTCAGGGACTCCTCCTTGGGTTTCCCGGTGTTACCTGAAGACTCTTGAGGGTTCTTCCGAATGAGGGCAGTGCTCTTGGCTGTGCTGTGCTCTGTGGCTTCCTTGTCCTCTTTGGAACATTGTCTGCTGACTGTCTCTGGGATCTCAGTTATACGCCTCATGATTGAACGACCTAACCCCTTTTTTGAGCACCGCTTTTTCTGGAGGTGGGGGTTATTTGTGATCATTTTCTTCCTTTTATATATTTCCAACTGAGCATAGAGTTTCTTCAGCTCATCCTGCCAGAACAAGAACAAATTCACAGAGGGGTGGAACTTAGTGTTTCAGCCAGATAATATCATTGAAGGTCATTTGAATTGAATACGGTTGAGCTCTTTAAGGAAATTGCTCTACAAGTCTTCCTAACATTTTTCCTCCTCAGCTTTCTCTTCATTCTTACTATCTGATTACTTTGTGTTTTATTTCACACAGACTTGAAACTTTAAGACATGAACCCATGCATTCTAGCCTTGCTTCCTGGAGCAAGCACTTTGGACTTTCAGGTTGTGTGGGCCAGGCTGAGCCTGGACCGTAATAAAACACAGCATATTGTCTCCTGATCAACCCTATCCATGGAACAATACTGGAAGCATCATGTAGCCATTGATAAACTTCCACCTAATATTAGACTAGGTTCAGGGGACAACAGACCACCAAATACTCAAAGCAGCTTCTTCCTCCAAATGCTGACATGTTGTCACAGATTACTTTAAGTAATCCAGGCTCTCTGCTCACAGATCTACCTTACCTTTCCTTCAGCAAAATGTCATAAACCATGTTATGGAACATGTATAACAAATTCATCATTGTGACTGCCAATAAGTCAGTTGGGACTATCAACATTGTCTTGTGCATTCTAATTTATACCGTGATTATACATCTTGGAAGAAGATTAAGTCTGCATTTGATGTCTTCACTTCTTATGTAAAAAACATTCTCTCATTTTCTTTCTTTCTAATACACATATGCACACGTGAACACCCATGTACACCAGCCCACACATGCTTGCCTGTATAAACGGGACCAATCTGAAATACTGGCATTACCCGAATGTCTTCTGGATCCAAGCTGTGCTCACTCCAAGCTGAGTTGATGCTGCTGTTCAGGTAGGATCCAGATCGGCCCATGTCTAACTCATCCTCATACGCTTCTGTAGCAATGTCATCTCGTGGATTATTGCTTGAAAGTGAAAACTGCAATAGATATTACACATGAGCTCTAGACATTACCCCCGTAAGATACAGAATTTTAATAATAATTTTTAAAGTCTCTAATGTTAATATCAGTTCCTCAGTGTAGATGAATTTGTTCGCTGACCTTTTTACAAATGATTGCTGCTATACTTATGTTACGCTTTCCATATGACACACTGATGAGGTGCTTGGTTCCCTCTTTGACTTTTTTCTACACTCACGGTGTCAGCTTACATTACTTCTTTTCCACAATATTTGCAATTTGAGAATGAGAATAAGTACAAGAACCCAAAGAAATGCTCTCCGTGGGTAGCAATTTAGACCCACTGGAAGCTGGATGGGAACATTTTTTTGAGCAGTGGGGCCTATCACAAGTTTATCATTTTGCTACAACAGGGGAGGCTGTATTTCATCTCTGCACCATTGGTCCTGATCATAGGAATGTGACTTTCAGTCAACTCCACATAGCTTTAAAAAAGTCTACTTTCAAAGGGTGAAGGAATTAAGAAGTACAAACTGGCAGTTACAAAAATAGTCATGGGGATGTAAAGTACAGCACAGGGAACATAGTCAATAATATTAATAATATTGTAGTTACTACGTACAATGCCAAGTGGGTACTAGATTCATCAGGGGCATTACCTCATAAGTTATGTAAATGTCTAATCTGAAACTAATATTGTATGTCAACTGTAATTGAAAAACATTTTATAGTATTTTTAAAAAGTCTACTTTTAAGACTTAGGAACAGGAGATCTGAATCCCAGCCTCAATAGTATTCACAGTGAGATCTTAAACAAGTCATGGGAACTCTCCAGTGCAGTGCCCCCTCACCCTAAATAGCTCAGGGCTAGATGGTATCTAAGTAAGATTCACTGAGGTTACATAATTTTCCCCTTAAACTCATTATTCTCATTACTCCTTCATCACTTTTTGACATATTTTTATTATTTTCATGGGTTGTTTTGATATTTTTCGGTTTCATGTACTCTTGCTATCTCTATTCTTCAAAAGGAGAAGTGGGGAAGAGTGGATTGGGTAAGTGATGGAAAGCAGGGAGAATCAAAACAACCCAGCAACTCTTTACACAGTAGATAAAGCAAGTGATTGTCCTAGGAAAATCGAGAGAATGGTTTAGAGAACACGGATTCTCTTCTCCCAGCTTGCATCAGGTCAAATATAGCTTTATAAAATTAACAGATCACCCTTTGATGATAGAAATATTTTAAAGTCAATGTTCATTAAAATATTCAGGTAGGCAGGTGGGCATACACATGAGATAACATGTGAAATGGTAATTCTCCACTTAAGTAACAATGAATGTTTCGTAATTGGTACTGGCTGAGAAACCACAGAAACTGATGAATCTTTCCTTCACTGTTGTACTTATGTTTGTGGCCCCAACTTGTGTCATTAACTTACGGCCATGAAGAAGGATAAAATAGAGTCCCTGTCCTCCAAAATCACACATGCTACTGGTTAACCATCTGGACCTTATGTATAAGAATGGAGTTCTGTTTCTTGAGCAAAGTCTTAGAGACTATAAGAAGTTTAAGAAACAGGTACTTTTCAGATATTGCCCATTTTCTGCTTTATTATTTTCTTTTGTGTTTATCTCTATCTAAAACACTGTTTCAAATATTTGTCTTATTTGTCTTTTGTCTCTCCATCCTGTCCTCCAGAATATAAGGACCGAGAGAGCACAGACTTTCATCTGCTCAGTACTCTTACTCTAGGACCTAGAGCACCACTTAGCAAAGCCCCTCAAACACATTTTAAATGACCTGTTATTGAGATGTAATTCACATACCATAAAATTCTCAACTTAAATTATACAATTCCATGTTTTTTAGTATATTTACAAGGTTGACTTGCAGAATATTTTCATCACCCCCAAAGAAACCTTGAATTCATTAAGCAATCATGTCCTCCCCACCCACCCTGCCCCAGCCCAAGACAACCACTTAACTGCTTTCTGTTTCTATAGAGTTGCCTGTTCTAGACATTTCACATAAATGGAATCATAAAACATGTGGCCTTTATGTCTGTCTTCTTTGACTCAGCATAATGTTCTTAAGTTTTGCACAGATTGTAGCATGTATCAGTGCTTGATTCCTTCTTATTGATGAATAATATTCCACATATGGATATACCACACTTACTTATACATTTATTAGTTGATAGGAATTTGGATTATAGCCATATTTTGGCTATTATGAATAGTGCTGCTATGAATGTTCATGTAAAAATTTTTGCATGAATCCATGCCTTCAATTTTCTTCGGACCTCAATAACAATTTATTGAATGAATGAATAAAATAGTCTGGTATACATTCATCTAATGTCATCATATTATACGAAGTATAAAAATGGTTAAGACAAGGTACAGTAACTGACTAACCCATGAAAATTGTGGCTATTTGGTGTAATTCAAGAAAGGAAAAAACAGGTATTTTCTTTGTTTGTAATCATTTGGCCTTTTCAATCAGGCTGCATTTCAATGTTTGGGAAAGCCTGAGAGTGGCAGGAAAGCTTGGGGTGAAAGAAGAAATCTCAGTTCTTGTTTCAGCCATGCTGATGTTGTAATATGTGGCACTGATAAGAACCGATCCCTTCATAAGGTATACAAATGTCTAATCAGTATGTTGTATATCTGAAACTAATATAATATTGTATGTAAATATTAAAAAAGATATATAATGTTCTACTATTTTGTTGTTCTCTGTATAAAAGAAGAAAGTAAAGATAATGCTATAATTTGCATAATCTGTTTTTTCTCTGATGTCATTTTATTTCATTCCAGGTAACCTTATTGCTATCATGTCATAGATGAGGAATCTGAAACTCAGAGAGATAAAAAGACTTGGCTAATGTCCTATTATACACTTAGTTGGGATGAAGCATGAGTCAGGTTCTATGTATTCTGAGTCATGGCCCATTCTCCCTAATTCATTCTGATGCCTATATCACTTTTGTCATAGTCTATCATTATTAAGCAAGACTCTTTTATGAATAATATTGTGATCATTTATTTTTATTTAGGTAAAATTTTTTGAATGTTTAAAACAATATTTCTCTGAATATGAATCCAAACAAGAGAATTGTTAGAAGAGTAGACTTCTTTTTAAAAATGATTTTGAAGTAATAGCTATAATGAAAGCCACCTTGAACCCATAATAATGAAAACATAACTGGGTATTGAAATACTTGGAGAAGGATGGAAAATGATGGTTTTTGTACAAATTAAGTCACTTATCAATTATGTGAGATAGCTGATAAATCCCAAAAGAAAACAGACAGCTGTCAAGCAAATCTCCACATCTCCCTTTGCCTACAGTGAGAGCTATTTTTAAAGGAGAAACTATTTGAGGCTCATGTGAGATAACTGTCTTGCAAGAGAAAAGTAATGTTGGAGGAATACCTTTGGAATCAGAAGTAACCCAATGGTGACTGTCACGGTCAGATGAGTATGTGCAAAATACAGCATCAACATCCAATCAGACTGCAGCCTCGAGGCAAGAACAAATCTGAAATGAGAATTCACCAAGTTAACAATCTAATAAGTATTCTACTTAAAACACCAGAAACTTGGAAAGTCTTTACCTCAATGTATTAAGAAAAAGAAATAAAGGGAAAAGAAAGATGGGAAAAATAAATTATATTGCTGTTTCTGTGACATATTTTTATCACAGAAAAATAAGGGCCTAGGTAACCCTCACTGGATGCATAATATATGAACTCTATTATTTATTATTTTAAATTATTCATAATAAAAAGAGAGCATATAAATATATATAGTACTAAACATTTCCTCAGATTATCATGTATTATGTAAATTGAATTTGGAAAGCAAAAGTAGAAAACATGTTAATTCAATAAAAGAGTTGTTACAAACTGGTGGTTCTGGCAAATTTGGGTTTTAAAACATGTAAATAACTCTTGAGTCTAATATTCTTTGTTTAAAAACATTAATTAGAATTAAGAATAAAAGAGTGGGTAATTATATGTCTTTGTGAATTATCCCAGGTTTAAATGCTAAACAATGTTATAAATGAAATGAATATACTAATGGTTCATAAAATGCATCTTTTAAAGTATAAATTCTAGTTTCTATAAAGCATCAAATGATTTGAAAATAATTTAACACATAATATCTAAGATAAAGATATTATGTTACTAAGATATTATATCTAAGATATTATGTTACTGGGGAATTTATAAAGTTGTGTTCCAGGATAGCCCTGTAGGAAAAATATGTGTAGGAAAAATTCAGTACTGATATCTACTCTGGTAATCTTGGAGTATTTTCATAAATCAGTAGGTGCTTGTACAAACTAAATCTCATGTTTTAAGGACTCCTTCTTATGCAGAAAGTACTTTTTGCTTTTATTAAGGTCATTTTGCAATCACAGGCTTGTTTTCATTTTTCCCATCAATTGTTATCCATGCAAGTTAAATATAAGATTTTACTGCTTTTGAAATTAGAGAATTGGCATTTTGTTTCAATGATATACATCATCAAATTTGAAAAGCTAACATCCTAGGAAAAAGCTCATGATATGATCATAAAACAAACATATATGAATCTAAAAATAGAAAGAAATAATTTTTATATCTGCACCATACATTTTTGGGATAAATTTACTAAGTAAATTAATATTATAAATAGTTCAAACAAAATTTTCAACAAGGGGTTTCTTCCTCATTTTTACCTGCATTCTGTCCCCATTTCCGTGACTCACTCCCACCCCCAAAAAACCCATCAAGCTAAAAGGGAAGCTCAAAAGTTATCCAAAATGAAGACATATTTTCCCCCATGTCTAGAGATATAAACAAAATAGACTCAAAACATACATTAGAAGTGCAGAATACTCATGATAGTTCACATATACCCAAAAATGAATTTCTGAATTGCCATCTTCTCTAACTCCTTCGTGAGAGATGTGGCCATATACCTGTCTTGCATATGACTTAACATTCACATTATTCAGGGATAAGATAGTCTAGGCTGGATCAGGTGAGATTTTTAAAAAGCAATGAGATAAAATCATTGCACTCAACAGCAAGGTACAGGGTCTAAGGCTTAGATTAGTACTGAGGCACAGAAGCAATATAAAATGTGTCCCAGAAAAACAATACAATCCCAACCTGCCGGGGCCATTGCCAGCACTGGGGCAGACAGCGGCATCAAAGGAGATGGCCTTGCAGCCTAAGAGCGTGCTCTCAAACGCCAGTGCAGAGGAACTTCTAACTAGCTCGACAACAACCAGAAGAATGGTTACGTATTTTTAAGTTAAGATGGTGAATCTTCCAAAAAATAATTTCACATATACTGACATCAATTATTCTTAAATTAATCAACTTTTAATTACTACCAGGGTTTTCATGTTGCAGTTCTGACTACAAATATCTTAAGAAAAATTGGGTTTTTCAGTAGTTTAAAAGCTTTGTTTTTTAAAAAGAGCATTTCAACTTAAAAAGGTAGGTTTAAATTTCAGATGCATAGAAATATTTGAAGATTGAATTTAAGAATAAAAGCAAACTTTTAAGAAATCTGGCATTTTATCAAAGGTTTATTTTATGCTTAGTACTAAAAATAAGAGGAAGATTAACACAGACTGAGCAAAACACTCTCTACATAACTTACCCCTCTAGACTTAATCCTTGTGATTTACATTTATTCAATCTGACAATTTTATAAGAAAGTACATGTGTATATAACATGCAGTTATAATCTTTAAATATGTATGTATATCTGAAAAAAATTACCAAAATAGATCCTGATTTAAATTATTATGTTCTTTTTTATTATACTTAAACTATATCAATATTGGAACCAAACGTATATAAATTCAGTCCACATGTAAATAAGAAATTGTGTGTACTTGATTTAATTATTAATGCCTATTACTTGTTCCCTACTCATCCCCCTAAAATCAGTGCCCTGTAGATTTACTTTGTTAAGCTGTAAGCTCATCCTTGGTTCTGTATGGTCACATACATCAAATTTCTAAAAGAGCATAGTTAATATACAGTGTGAGGCAAAATTAGGTTTACAGTTGTGAGTATGCAAAACACAGTTTATTCTTGTATTATTATTTATTAATTATTATATTATTTTCCATACAAACAACCATAAACCTACTTTTGCTCCACCCTGTACATGATTCTTTGAAGCCAATATGCCACAATCAAATCAGGTCTGGTCTATGTAGAAAGGTAAGACAGATTTGTAATTTAAAATATAGGGCTCCCCCTCAGGTTTGTTTAGGGTCCTCAAAGAAAATACCAAAGCCTACCAGGGCTGGTCATTCTGCTACCATTGGAAGTCTTCCCTGTTCAAATGATAGGGGGCCACATAGTATGGAAGAAAATTGATCCTGTGAGGATGCTATGTCTAGTCAACACCAAATCTACTAGGTACAACATGAAAAATTCAATCAGAGTTTTGTCTCCATGAACTCAGCTCATAGTTTATATGGTTCTTTTTGCTGAGACTCTGTAGGAAGATTTAAGCAAATGAAGGAGGGTGTTTTCAATGAGTATTTAACATATGTTTCCCATCACCTTGGCCCAGTATTAAAATAGTATTTTCTGAAGTGTGGCTAAGGATCAGATGTCAACTGAGGGGTGGGAGGACTCCATGGTCATTTGAGTTTGGAAAAGGCTGGCTAAACAAAGGTGAATAAATCTGCTATGTCAGAACTTCTCAATATGCTAGTTTGTGTTGTGACATTCCTAAAAGGGAGCTACCAAGTGCAATGTATCACAAATATACACATGCACATAAAAACATCAAAAAGTGATATACTAATATGTTAACAGTGCTTATCTTTGGGTGGTTGGATTAGGGAATATCTTTTTCTATCATTCTATGATTTTTTGTAATGACCATTTATTGCTTTATTAAGAACTTTTAAAAAATTTATTAAAAATCAATTTAATAAATTTTTAAAAAGTTCTTAATCTACTTCTGAAAGGGAATGGGCCACTTAATAGTTTAAAATCCATTGAAGAAAACATATTTGATGATGAAAATTGAATAGGGTAAAACAAGGAAAGAAAGGATATAGATCAACTTAGGTAGCTGCTGTGACCAGATTTAATTTCTTGGGCATTTAGTTTATTTCTATGAAATACAGCAGGTAATTATAAGGCAAATGTGGGAAACCTCTGCATGGCATTTACATTCTGACAATTGAAAGCATTTTAACTCATCTATAATAAGCCTTTAGTTGGCTTGTTAATGTAACATTTAATTTATAAATGGTTTTAGATAAGAATGCTAGTTAGATCTTGAAACACATGTGCTTGATATTCTGCAAACAAACCACCAAAATGCAGCTTTTCCTGGGAGATGGTTCTGGAGAAAAGTAAAGGCTGTGGAGCTCAGGCACCAAGACAGCGTGGTCTCCGGTGTTCACTACATTCTGGGCTAAGAGCACCTGCTCCCAGAGTCTTTACTCTCTAGTTTGTGTAGAATTGAGGAAGCATTCTTCTCCTTGCCTATTTATGATTTCGTATCTTGTCTGTCATCTTTTTTCCCCTCTTCTACTCTAGAAAGCTCTCCTCTTTCTCTCTTGTGAGAAGGCAAGACAAAGCAAGAAGGCAAATTCCCTTGATTCCTGGCCCTTTGATGGAGTTTCCAGGGCTGTCATCATAGATGCCTCTTTTTCTTACAAAATTTAAAAAAGTATAGGTTATGCTCTCTGGCATCATCTATTCCTAGAAGTACAAGATACCATTTTATGATTATTTACTAAAGTGAAAACTGATAATTATCCTGCAAAACTTCCACAGATTAGCCATCTCCAAACCCTGACTCGCACTATTATTAGTCTCCACTTTCCATTGAGAGTAAAGAGAAATATTCGAAGTTTCTACTTACATTCTTAAGTGTGTTCTAACTTTTAATAATGTTGGGAAACTGAAGGAGATCGTTTCGTTGTTTTTCAAATTATGGTATTCCTTTTTGTTGTTGTTCTCACAAATAACCAAATATGAGTCAGGTGAAAATTCCCAGAAGATAAGTCATACCTATTGCATTTTGTTCACTTATCATAAGCCACCTTCTTCCTTTGTGCTCACTGACTAGAGAGATGCACGTGACATCAGAAAATGGCAGGCCAGGCCATACAGTCTCACCACCAAATGTTATTGGTAAAATGTGATGATGACAAAACCCGCTGTACATGAAAATGCAGTCATCAGTTTGAAGTGTATTTTGGTTTTGAATTCAGCAGAATTCACACACATATGGTCTATCTGAGTACCACAACTTTGAAAGTATAAATCAGCACATTAAACATGAACAAAAATGTAGACAATTTATATCTACGTTATAATGTATGTATGTATTGATCTATATCCTGAGAACAAAAAGTATTACATATCATAAATGACATCCAATGACATCCCCTTATGTGGCTTAATATAATACAGTAACAGTGAGTTTAACCTTCAAAGTAACAACCCATCAGAAGGAACTAAGAATGGTAGGGTTAGAAAGAAACACTATATTTATTTGCCATTTCTGAGATGAAGAAATTAATCAACCTATAAAACACCATCCTCCCTAAATCTCTCCATTATGCATCTTATCCAATCTCGCTATTATATTAAACTGAAACACATCAGAAAAATAAAATAGTTATTTACTAGCTCTACGCATCACTTGCCTAATTGTATGGAATATAGCAGAGATGATCAGCTCATTGTGAACTGCTACAGCCATGTAGCGTGGCTCGTGAAATGCTGATGGGACTGTCCGCACTGCGTAGCAGAGATAAACACCCCACAAGAGGAATAAAAATTCAGCTGTGAGAAGAAAAACAAACCAACAACTTTCCATTAGTTTTATAGGTGAAGAAAAAACTAAAATTTAAGTTCTTTAGCATGCACTTTCTACATAGAAACAAATTTAGAAATAGATACACATAAAATATCTTTCACATATGAATATATTCCATATATTTGTTTTTAAATTTTATTCAGTGTATAGAAGATTTTTCAAAGGTATACTTTGTTCCATTATTTTTTTAAACTGTGTTTCAGATTTTCTTTTGCTAATAACTAACTTTTTAAAAAAATTATAAAATAACTTTCCACATTGTCAACTGAAGGTTAATATGTTCATAGAGCATCTGACTCAAAATAAAGTCATCAAAGCAACAAAAGGCTTATAATGTGTCTATACTGCTGCTTCTAGAAATTTAGGTTCTTACTGTATTGAGTCTAGTTCAATACATAAAGATATTCATTGCCCAAAGTGTGAGAAAATAGGTTGCTAAACATTCAGTGCCATGTTTTATAAATGAACCATTATTTCTTCACACATGACAGATATCATCTCTCTTGTGGGTGGGCTAAAATTCACAATCATCTTGTTCGCTGGCTCAAGCCAGAAGAGACAAGCACAGTGTAGTGGTTAAAGATAAGGACTTCAAAATCACACTAGATTTGAGTGGGAATCCTGGCTCAGTCCATAATTAACTTTGCATAATATGAGGCAACTGAACCTCTGTCTGTAGTTTCCTCATCTGGAAAATGAGGATAATAAAAGTGTATATTTCATGGGATTGTATACTAATGAAATCAAATAGTGAATATAAAGCACTTAATATAGTTTCTAAAATACTATGTTAGATAAATTAATTAATTAAAAACCATAAACATGCCCTGGCTGGTGTGGCTCAGTTGGTGGGAGGACTGCCCCATAGACTGAAGGGTCATTGGTTCAATTCCCCTCTTTCCTTCTCTCCCCCACTTCCTCTTTCACTGAAAGCAATAAAAAAATGTCCTTGGGTGAAGCTAAAAAAAAATTAAATGTTAAGTAAATGATTCTTATTGTTTAAAATCTCATTTGACTTTTTTTCAAACTGAAAATTGCTATTTTAACTCATTCTGACCAATAACTGTTACAACACATTTTATCTGTGACATGACCTCATTGAAAGATAATATCTAATAAGCAGAAAGCTCTAAATTGGAGGAAACATTTTATCAAATGCATTACCTAGAGGTGAGCTACTTATATACTGAAACACTATTTCCATTCTCATGTTTTACCTGCCCAAGTTTTAGCATATTTCTACTGGTATTGGAACAATAGGCAGTACCACAATGATTGGAAATCCCTTAAAAAATAACTGTCAAGAGTTACTGTAAAATCCTGATGTGATGGTCAGAAGCCAAAGGCAAAAAGAAATCTCACTCAGACATCTCCATGGGGCTCTAGGTTTTGCCTTTAGAACACAGGTGTGAAAAGCACTGTTAAATTTAAGCCAAAATGGGAAAGGAAAAGACTCATATTAACATTGTTGCCATTGGCTGCTTAGATTCTGGCAAGTCCACCACTACTGGCCATCTAATTTACAAATGTGGTGGGACCAACAAAAGAACCACAGAAAAATCTGAGAAGGAGGCTGCTGAGATGGGGAAGGGCTCCTTCAAGCACACCTGGGTCTTGGATAAACTGAAAGCTGAATGTGAGCATGGTAACACCACTGGTATCTCCCTGTGGAAATGTGAGACCAGCAAGTATTGTGTGACCACCATGGATGCCCCATGACACAGAGACTTTATCAAAAACGTGATTACAGGCACATCTCAGACTGACTGGGCTGTCCTGATTGTTGCTGCTGGTGCTAACAAGTTTGAAGCAGGGATCTACAAGAATGGGCAGACTCATGAGCATGCCCTTCTGGCTTACACACTGGGTGTGAGCAGCTGATTGTTGGTGTAAACAAAATGGATTCCACAGAGTCACCCTATAGCCAGAAAAGATACAAGGAAATTGTCAAGGAAGTCAGCATCTGCCATACGAAAACTGGCTACAATCCTGACACCGTAGCATTTGTGTCAGTTACTGGTTGGAATGGTGACAGCACACTGGCGCCAAGTGCTAACATGCCTTTGTTCAAGGGATGGAAAATCACCCATAAAGATGGCAGTGCCAGTGGAACATGCTGCTTGAAGCTCTGGATTGCATCCTGCCACCAATTCATCCAACTGACAAGCAGCTGTGTCTGGCCCTCCAGATGATTATAAAATTGGTGGTGTTGGTACTGTTCCTGTGGGCCGAGGGGACACTGGTGTTCTCAAACTCAGCATGGTGGTCGCCCTTTGCTCCAGTAAATGAATGTTTCAACTGAAGTAAAGTCTGTTGAAATGCACCATGAAGCTTGGAGCAAAGCCCTCCCTGAGGATAATGTTGGCTGCAATCTCAAGAATATCTCTGAGATGTTCATTGTGGCAATGTGTTTGGTGACAGAAAAATGACCCACCAATGGAAGCAGCTGACTTCACAGCTCAGGTGATTATTGTGAACCATCCAGGCCAAATCAGTGCCAGATGGACACCTGTGCTGGATTGTCACACAGCTCACAGATTTGCTGAGCTGAAGGAGACAACTGATCATCCTTCTGGGGAAAAGCTGGAAGACGGCCCAAAGTTTTTGAAATCTGGTGATGCTGCCAATGTTGATATGGTTCCTGGCAAGCCTGTGTGTGTTGAGAGCTCCTCTGACTATCCTCCTCTGGGCCACTTTGCTATTTGTGACATGAGACAGACAGTCACTGTTGGTGTCATCAAAGCAGTGGACAAGAAGGCAGCTGGAGCTGGCAAAGTCACCAAGTCGGCCCAGAAAGCTCAGAAGGCTAAATGAATATTATCGCCAATATCTGCTACCCAGTCTTAATCGGTGGTGGAAGAACAGTGTCATAACCATTTGTCTCAACTGGCCACTTAAGTTCAATAGTAAAAGGCTGGTTAATGATTACAATGCATCATGAAAACCTTCAGAAGGAAAGTAGAATATTTTGTGGACCATTTGTGTGTGAGTGTGGCAGTTTTAAAGTTACTAGTTTTTCTAATTAACTTGACCAAAAATCTGTCACAGAACTTTGAGACCCACTAAAACAAAGTGTAATGTGAAAAAGAAAAGATCTTCATGATATTTAGTGGAGGTCACAATTATTCAGTATGTTAGCCACTGGCCATGTGCTATGAATGTTCTTTCCAGCTGAGCTCTACCGAATCAGGAAATGCTGACATCTTCATGTAAAACTTCCTGTTCTAACCCTTGTTATTCTGTCCATAGTATAGCTATTGCATCTTTATCAGGGTTGAAACCGCAGAGTCACCTTTCATTGGCACCTTTCTACTTTGAGTTATTTTTTCTATGCATCATTCCTCTCAAAGCCCACAATTACAATCCTTGCCTAAGCCCCTATCAGTTCACTCATTGGTTACAACTATTTTTCAGCTATTGCCACATCCAAACCTGGCCTCATCCTGTGTTAATCCTTTCTTCCTAACAATGACAGGTTCATTTTTCTAAAATTCCACTTTCATTATATCAGGATTTGTCTAAAATTCTGCAACCCGTTTTGGTTAACTGATTCATATTTCCATTAGAATATTCACTCATACTCACTTAGGACCCTGGAAATAACCCCTGACACAAAAGTAGGGCTATGAGGGGTTCCTGGCAGAGCAGCCATATCATCACTTTCAAGACTTTCTTGATGCTCAGGCTTCATGTTTTCCACCCACATCACTTGGTCTTTTTTGTGTGTGTGCTTTATATTTCTTAGGCTCTGACTTCTTGTCTAGTCTCTGACACTCAGGCCAGCCTTTTGTGAGGTACTGCAGGCATCTTCAATTAGAAACCTTCAGTGGCTCACTATTGTTTTACAAATGCTTGGTTCTGGCATTCCAAGCCCCCATGACTTTATGTTATAAAAGGTCTATAGGGAAAAAGTCCAACCATTGTTAATATAACAAGAACAGTTTGCATGACATCAGTGTAACCTGGCAGCTAAGGAATGCACATGTGTGAAAAATGACAACTTCACTATACTAGACAGTGGGGACGGTGAACTCCATTGAGTGAGCATGTGTACTGTGTGGCTGTTGCATTCAAAATGAGTGAGCAAGTAGAACAATGAATCTGCATCAAATTTTGCATTAAGCTTGAACAGTCCTCCATGGAAACTATTTGGAAGATTCAGAAGGCCTCAGCTATGGGCAACTGGTGATTGGCAGTTTCATCATGACAACATGCCTGCTCATGCATCACATCTTGCGCAGAGTTTTTTGGCGAAACATCAAATCACCCAGGAGACTCATCCCCACTAACAGCCCAGATTTGGTGCCCTGCGACTTCTTACTTTTCCCTAAACTAAAACCACCTTTGGAAGGGAAGAAATTTCAGAAAGTTGATGAGATTCAGGAAAATATGATGGGGTAGCTGATGGTGACTGGGAGAACTGTATGAGGTCCCAAAGTGCCTACTTTGAAGGGGACTGAAGCATCATTGTTCTGTGTACAATGTTTCTTGTATCTTGTTTCTTCTTCAATAAATGTCCCTATTTTTCACACTACATGGCTGGATATCTTCTGGACAGACCGTGTATATCCAACTTGACCTCCCTATGCTCCCCTACATGGACTCTGAGCTGACAGAGGAAGACTCATTGCCTTCTGAACACTCCAGATGTCTTTTTTCCTTCTAAGTCTTTGTTCAAACTATTGCTCACACAAGAAATCTCTTCTTACTCACATTTCCATGTCTTAACCAATTTTTCAATATTTGATTAAGGTCCCACCTTCATCAAAAGGCCACCTGCAATGCTTCTGACTTACATTGCATTTTCCTTCCTCTAATGGGGTTTTAACTATACCACACAATGCAGAGAATAATGCCACATAATATGTAATTGGGAGAATATTGTTCATAGAGACTAATAATATTTTTTAGTCATCCCTCCCTAGCCCCGAATAGTTATGACCTCCCTCAGGACAAGAATTGAATCTCTCAATTATTTTTTCTGCCTTTGCTCACACATATGACAATACTGAACACACATGTATAAGATTTAATAAATATTTGTTGAATTGAATGAATAGAAATGACCTCAGCTTCACGCTATTGGAAATGTAGTCTTTGTTATCTTGCCATTCCATCTCACACTGCAGGGCCCATTCATAATTTGAAGATCATATTGGCATTATTATTAATAATGGCAACACTATTTATAGCTAGACCATTAAACGTGTGTATAGTACTGTTTTTGGAACTCAAGAATGGTGAATGCAAAAATATTATTAAGTAACACTAGTGCAAAAAATGTTATTGAAGGATTCATATGTAGCTCTACCTCTTGCCAATTGTTTTACTGCTTTCATATAATGTTATGCTGAAGATTTAAAAAAAAGGAAAGTAGTTATCAGGTTAATTAGTGTGCTACAATGGAGAATTATATTTAAAAGTATAAAACAAAATAAGATTCCTCATAATAGCTAAGCAGAACATTAAAATAATTTCATTAGCAATATCAAAGCACACACTCTAGCTAAAAAACAATTTATGTTCAAAGCACCAATTATACTAAATGTGATATATAAAAGTCGTGTTGGGAAAAAAATCAGTTTCATATAATTAACTTCAGACTAACACTGCAATTAGTAAAGAAAATATGCAGATGTTACCAAATTTTGCAGTGTTATTACATGGGAGTTGAAATATGTGTTGTTCTTTGGCTTCAGAAAATAATTTCTGGCGTTAAATTATTTTGATGGAAGGCATGACTAGAATTAAAAAGGGAATTGCATTTATACTTAAAGAGCCAAATAGGACTCTCAGACAAATGAGATATTTTATTTTCAATCTATAAAAGACAACAATTAGTTGAAAAGTTAACTACCATAGCCTTGTAAAAAAATGATATACTGTAATAAAAGCAATCTCAAGCTATCTTTACAAAGGGTGGGTCAAGCAAAGAAGTGACAGTGAATATCAGTTCTTTGACATTGAAGATGTCTCAGCTCTGAGATCATAAGACCACCCACAAGGCCTGAGAGAAAAACAACTTCAAACTGCAACTGTCTTTCAAGCTGTGGTAGCCTGCTTTGCCCTGCTGCAAAAACATTTTGTGTTAATAACAATTTACCCTTCTTCGTCCCTTTGAAAATTGTCTTTACATGGCAAAAATAAATACATAAATGAAAAATCTTCCAGTTTTCATTTTCTAAGTGTTGCTTTAATGTTCTTTTCCATTTTTCTCTAAATCCTATCCACTTAGAAAATTCATGGTCAAAGTAAAGTTATTATGCTTCTATTGTAATAGTATGGTGAGCAGTGGACAGCTATCACTGAGTATTATAAGATTAGAGACCTCTCAGGGCATCCCGGGGTCAATGTCAGGGCAGCAAGCTGTGTCTTCCAGTAACGTTCCTTTCATCTCCTCCCCCCACCCCCGTTATTTGCATGTATATTGTTTGGGAAAGGGTTCGGAATTAGGATTATTTGTTAACATTTAAAAAATGTATTTTAAGCCCTGGCCAGTGTGGTTCAGTTGTATGGAGCATAATCCTGTGTACCAAAAGGTTTCAGGTTCAATTCCTTGTTAGGACATACGCTAAGGTTGTGGGTTTGGTCCTAGGTCATGATGTTTCTCTCTCACATTGGTGTTTCTGTTCCTCTCTCTCCCTTTCTCCCCCACTCTCTAAAATCAATAAGCATGTCCTCAAGTGAGGATAAAAAAATAAATAAAATAAAAATGCACCTTAAAATTTCAAGCTTTATGGAAGACTGCCAGCATGCACATAATTTACCTTGGCTTGGGCTACATTACTGGAAACCGTACATGATTTACCTTAGCTTGAGCTACATTATTAGAAACTCACCCATTTTTTTGGAAGGACTAGCTTGAGTGGCTTTAGAATGACTGTAGTGGGGGTTATTTTTTTTTTTATTTTAATTGTTGTTCTTGTACAGTTTTCTCTCTTTTACCCCCATCCCATCCCATCACCCCAGCCCTCCCCACCTCCCTCCCATATCCAACCCCCCTAGTTTTTGTCCATCTGTCTTTCATACTTGTTGCTCCAAACCCTTCCCCTTTTCCCCTGAAATTCCCTCCCCTCTCCCCTCTGGTCACTGTCAGCCTGTTCTCAATTTCAGTGTCTTTGGTTATATTATGCTTGTTTGTTTGTTTTGTTGATTAGGTTCCTGTTAAAGGTGAGATCGTATGGTATTTGCCTTTCTCTTCCTGGCTTATTTCGCTTAGCATATATTTTTGGTTAATTATATTCCACCTCTGTGGAAAAATATTTTACTTCTTTGAGATATATTTATTTGTATGATGCTAAAGGGCAAAGAGAAAAAATAAGTTAATTTACTTCATATCTTAATTTTTACACTTATAAAATCTTTGAGACCATTTTGCTGAGTTAGGCTTAGCTTCGGACATTGCTTGACCATTGAGTAGGGATTCATGTGGTCATTAAAAATATTCGGCTGTTTTTTGGTCAAAGGGTCTTTATGAAAGTCCTTTTAATACAAGGAAAAGATCTGCCAAAATATTCTTGACAACTGAGTTGTTCAAGCAACAAAAGAGAGTTTTCTTCTTAATGTTTTTTTCCCTTTAAAATCCTAGGGTTCCACAGCAGAGCTAAAACTCATTTAAAAAAAATGATAGTCACCACAGATATCTTAATTTCTCTTGCTGCATGTTCCTCACATGATGTCCCAAGACATTCTCATTTACTACCAAATTTCTTGAACTGCCAAAAGGAAAAATGGTACTAGAATATAAAATTAGGATAGATTAATTTATCCTCTGCCTTTTAGCATTAAATAGCTGCTCTTCAAAGAAATAAAATATTTTTCAGAAGAAGGGGTATATAAATGAACAGGAAAACAACCCACTACTTCAATCTTTCTAAAAACTGAAGCAAGACCTTCAAAAAGTGTGTGTGAGTTTTTAACACTATAGCCCAAGCGAAGGCAACTAAACTGCCAATGGGGTCAGTCTTTTATCCTTTGATCAAAAATTAAAAGTTCATTTACAAATGCTAACAAGTGATGCAGCATGGATTAAGGCATATGGTACATTAAAATAAAAGGAGATTGATGTAATGAGCCTAAACAATGAACATTAATCTAAAGCATATGGAGAAGTCTAAATCTATTTTCCTCAATACTCATTAAATGGTGCTGTATCACATTTCACCTGTCATAATCTAGCCTAGTCTTCTAGGGTAATTTAGTGTTTAAATTCCTAGAAACAATTGCTATTTCAGAATTTCCTTATATAACTTAGGAAGTAACTTAGGAAGTTACTGGATTCTTCTCAGTTCCATCTAAATGTCAACATACTACTAATTAAGGTACTAAACACATTGTCTGTTTTGTGTATTTACAATATTTTACCAGGAAGGAGGAGAACAAAAAAGGCCAGCATGACAATGAAGAAGAGAGATGTGAAGGTTTTATTTTCTGTAGTGAAAATATTGTATGTGAAATTCATGGAAATGAATTAGTACTTTTGAACAGTGGGGTAATCAATGTTGTTATATCCTGAAAGTGAATAAATATTTTAAAATTCCCAAGTGGAATGTGAACCCAAGCCTCTCATTCCTGTATAACTATTGCCTAGATTTTTCTCTATGTCTTTCTTTTAAACTTGGTGAATAAAATACATGGCAAGGGGCACCAAGGTCTGATGAGTTTCCGAAACCACAAACACCTGAAGTATTGAACTTTTCACAGCCATGGAGAGATAAGGGGAGATCTTAATTTACAAAAGAGTCCTTGTCAGGGAATAGTCATAAAATCACATAGATGCAATTGAGAAGAGTCAGGCCAAATCAGTGATAGAGATAATAGTGAATAGCAGAAAATAAAGGAAATAAATGGAAACCTGGATAGAGCTTTTTATATAAATTCTTGTGCAAGGTTACAGAAAACAGCAAAATAGCTTTAGTCTCAATTCAATCCCTTTTTAATCATCTTAGAATATCATCACACAACTTCTGGAAGAAACTGAGGAAATATTTCAGTGCTTGCCTAGATCCGCACTGAAGTCTGACTCAGAGATGTAGCCACGGGAGATTTAGAATGGAAGTCCTGAATGTCCCTGATATTGACACCTGTCACTCACTTTTCCGCAGCCTTTTTGTTGATTCTCACAAGCAAGTTAAGAATCTGTCTGCTTACTCTAACTTATCTTGCTCCCTGGTCAATATACTCAGTTTATGCTCTGAGTGTGTAGTCAGAAACTGTCTGCTAACCAACCAAATATACTAAAGAATGAACTCCACTGTATCACCACATCCACTACTACATTTCTGTATTCCAAGTGTGGAAGCCCTATACTTAGGGAGCCTGCTGGCAACTCTAAATCGAGATGTGGTCTTCCTGAAACTAGAGGTGAAATTATAAAGGTTAATTTGGGCATGAGAAGTTAATTCTACTCATTTTATCTGTTTGTACCAACCAATTATTTTAACTTTTTAATACAACAAATTTTAATGCTATTGTAAAATATTCTGAACATGGACACCTGATAACCAATTTATCAACTAGGGTACTTTGATTTAGGAAAAAACCCACTTGGTAATTCCACAACCAATAATTTTAAAATGAATATGACTTGGGATTTTATTTGCTTTCTCTTTTAATTTAGAATGTTTCCTAGTCCCAACCCCTTTATTCTTTACAAAGCTCTAGGAGAATAGTAAAATAATAAAAAGTTTTAATCAAAAGCAAATTGGTTTTATTCTACTTCAGTATTTATAAATGCACTATACAATATTTAAAACATGATAATTATGATTTGCCATGCCAAGTTTGTACTAGTCACTTATTTTGACTGTTGGAGAAGTCAGAGGTAAAATTTCATAAAAGGGCTGGGTATGGCTAATTTAGTTTATATAATTTGCTCCCAAAACACCTCCCCTAATATGAATATACACTTTTACCATTAAAATGAAATTGGGGACAATTGTGTAACTTGGATTTTTGGATTCAACGTGTTTCCTTATATTAGTCTAATCCCACCGATGGAAAATATCACAAGATAAAGGTAATTTAGCTCATTTTGATTCTTTCAGCAAATGCTTATCAAAAGCCTATAGTTGGCAGATACTTTGTTAGGAATATAGTATGAACAATGTAGGCAATGTTGCCGAGGAGCACACAGTTCCTAGGTTGGAATAGGAAAGAGGACTGAGCAGATGTAAGAATTCTTTCTTTTGCCTTCAGTGAGCTACAAATAACATATTCAACATACTCAGAAAAATTCAAAGTGCTGAGTTATATGATGGATAATGTAAGCATGACAGTTAAGTGTTTATAGGATTTCTAGTTTAAACTAGAAATATTCTGGAATATCCAAATTTTGAAATTCTCTTTCTCCCAGATAAAGAAAAACATTTTTTTAAGAAAAGCTTACTGTAAACACTTCTTACATTGTCCAAATTCATTTTTCTCCTACAGTTGCAACCTTTATATACTTTTTAAAAAATTTATTTTAATTGTTGTTCTTGTACAGTTTTCTGTCTTTTACTCCCATCCCAGCCCACTGCCCCAACCCTTCCCACCTCCCTCCCATTCCAGCCCCCCTAGTTCTTGTCCTTGTGTCTTTTGTACTTGTTGCTCTAAACCCTTCCCCTTTTCCCCTGAAATTCCCTCCCATCTCCCCTCTGGTAACTGTCAGCCTGTTCTCAATTTCAGTGTCTTTGGTTATATTATGCTTGTTTGTTTGTTTTGGTGATTAGGTTCCTGTAAAAGGTAAGATCATATGGTATTTGTCTTTCATCGTCTGGCTTATTTTACTTAGCATAACACTGTTCAGTTCCATCCATGCTGTCCCGAAGGGTAGGAGCTCCTTCTTTCTTTCTGCTGCATAGAATTCCATTGTGTAAATGGACCATAATTTTTTGATCCATTCATTTACTGATGAGCACCTGGGTTGCTTCCAACACTTGGCTGTTGTAAATTGTGCTGCTATGAACATTGGGGTGCATAGGTTCTTTTGGATTGGTGTTTCAGGGTTCTTAGGATATAATACTAGCAGTGGGATTGCTGGGTCAAAAGGTAGATCCATTTTTAGTTTTCTTAGAGAATTCCATACTGCTTTCCATAGTGGTTGTACCAGTCTGCAATCCCACCAACAGTGCACTAGGGTCCCCTTTCTCCACAACCTCTCCAACACTTGTTGTTTGTTGCTTTGTTTATGATGGCCATTCTGACTGGTGTGAAGTGGTACTTCTTTGTGGTTTTAATTTGCATCTCTCTGATAGCTAGTGATATTGAGCATCTTTTCATGTGTCTCTGGATCCTCTGTATGTC
>PVKU01001398.1:0-173850 GCA_004027475.1 Anoura caudifer
CGCCCTGGTCTCCGCACCGCCGGAGTACTCTCCTTACCGTCCGGTTTTTCAACGTCCACTGCAATTTTCGATAATCTGTTTTCAAATATGCTGTGTTTCTGGTGTCTGTTTGCTGTGCTGCTTTGAAAAATGTCCTGGTTTAAGACCTATGTGTGGGAGGCAGAGATGTACGTCCTCTTACCATGCCGCCATCTTGCCCAATTTTCCCTCCTAGGAGTTTTAAAATTACAAATCCAAGTAAGGATTACTTTCCTTAATAGTTACAAGGCTTTGTAAATCGTGTGTTTTATACTGGGTAATTCATGGTACTTTGTGTTTTCTAAAGAAGTGGTACATTTCATCTAAGTTGTCAAAATGTATGTTGCTGATAGTCTTCCATTAATATCCTTTTGATACTTACAGGATTTGTAGTAATACCGCTGTTTCATTCCTGATGCTGACAATTTGTTGGTGATTTGTGTGTCTGTCTCTCTCTCTCTCTCTCTCTCTCTCTCTCTCTCTCTCTCTCGGCTATTTGTTCCATTGGTTTTTCTCTATTGTTTTCTTGTTCTCAATGTCATTGATTTATGTTCTTATCTTCATTATTTCTTTTTCTGTTGCTTGGCATTTACTCCCCCCCCTTTTTCTTTTTTTCACTTTCTTGAGGTGGGAGCATAGAGTATTCTATACAGTTCCCTCTCAGCACTGCTTTGGCAGCGTCCTCAAATCTTTAGTATGTTCTGTTTTCATTTTTATTCAGTTATGATATTTTTTGCTGCCTTGAGACATTCTCTTTGACCCATGGATTATGTAGAAGTGTTTAGTTTCTGTTTAGAGGCTTTCCTTCTATATATACCTATGCTTCTGTATATGCTCCATGATTTTCTGTCTAGTTGTATTATCAATTGTCGAGAGAGGGATATTGAAGTCTCCAACTCTAATTTTGAATTTTTCTAGTTTTTCTTCCAATTATATTACTTTTTTTCATTACATATATTGCAGCCTTTTTTTTTTCTTTTTTTTTTTTAGTGTATACATATAGAGCATTGTTTCTCCTTCTGGTAGATTAGCCTTTATAAATTGTTATATAATGTTCCTTTCTGTTTTGGATAATTTTCTTTGTGCTGAAATCTACTTTATCTCATATTAACAAAATCATTTTGGTACTTTTCATGAATGTTTTCAGGGTGTATTTTTTCCATTTTTTACTTTTATCCTGCCTATATCATTATATTTGAAGTGAACTTCTTATAAACAGCATATAGTTGGGTCCGTGGGTCATGTCATGGATTAACAGCAGAGTGGTCATTAATCCACTCCGCCAATTTCTTTTAATTGGTTTACTTAGACTGTTTTCATATATTGTAATTATTAATATGTTAGGATTTAAGTTTGCCAATTTTGTTTGTTTTCTGTGCATTTTAAAAAATTTTCTCTGCTTCTTTTTCTGCCTTCCTGGGAGTTATTTGAGCAATTTTTAGAATTCCATTTTGATTTAACAATTGTGCTTTTAAGTACATCTCTTTGGGTAGATTTTTTAGTGGTTGTTCTCACCACTATATTATAGATAGAGAGCTAGCACAGTCTACTGCTGTTGTCATTTACCGGTTTGAAGTGTAGAAACTTTCTCTTTTCATGTTAAAATATAATTATTAAACATTTCCTCTATACACATTTAAAAAACACATCAAATACTGTTAAATATTTTTGCTTTAATCATCAGTTTTAAAACTGCATAGGAAAAGGGAAATCATTTGGATTTCTCCCTATTTTTGATTCTTAGCCATTTAAGATGTTTTTTATTGTTTCTTCTTTATTTGGAGAAATTTTGTAGTCATTTTTATTTAAAAAAATTTTTGATCCTTAATGTTTTTTTTTCTGAAAATGTGTTGACTTCACCTTCCTTTCTGAAGCATATTGTCACTGTGTGCAGGGTTTTGAATTGTCGATTTGTTTCTTTCAGCATTAAAAAGTGTGTTATGGCTTCTGTGGTTTCTAATGAGAAATTTTCTAGCATTTGAATTGTTTTCCCCTGCACCTAAGGTATGTTTTTCTCTCGCCACTTTCAAGACTTGTTCTTTATGTTCGGTTTTCAGAACGTTGTCTCTGATTTGTTCAGAGTAGGTCTAGGGTAGACCTAGAGAGTCCGGAAGGTCTCAGAAACCTAGGTCTGCTTCAATAGCAGGTGCATCAGGAAACCACACCAACTTTTGTGGCGTCCATGAACAGGACATGATCGAAGAATAAGTTGAACATGCAGGATTTCTGTAGGACCAAAAACACTTACCGACTTGCACCTTATGAGTCCTGAACCAAAACGAAGTTCATGATAAACTACCCTCTAACCTAAAGAACTTAAATAAAAGCCAAACTTATTGTCAGATGAGCACAATAAGAGATAGTGTATGTAGGAAGAAACATGATTTTATGCCTGATTTGAGCATTTGAAACTTCTTTTCGAAGTGGTGTTTACAATGCATCATAAACTTACTCATTTTGCTGTCACATGTGGTCTTTCAACCAAGGCAGCCCCTAAACCGATGTAGGACAGTGGCTTGTTTCCTAATGAGTCCGTTCTTATTTTCTCTGCTGTTGTTGCTAATGGAAATGACAAAACTTGCAATACATGGCCAAGTCAGAACTTTTGTTCTGTATCTTGGTGTTTCTCCGTGCCAGAGCCGAGAAGGAGGTGAAATGGGGTAGATTACTGTGTTGCTTTCTATAGTTTAGCAGTTTTGTGGGGATGAGGTTTTAAATCTCTAAAGTTGACAAGATGGAAAGTTTCACCAGACATGAATTGACATCAAGTAGAATATGAGTACCTGTATTTGGATGTTTCACCACATACCCCAGAGACAGACAGCGGATTAGAAACCTTTCATTTATTGGGTCATTTGGGCTCCATCTCTAGACCAGCATGTTGTTTCAGCGTCTGAGACAAACCACAGAGGATAGCCATACTTTTTAATGTTGTTCTTCATTTTAACCTGTGTGTTTTCTGTGGTCAGGCCGGATGGGAAGACTCTTAACTCATTGTGGTGTGCCCAGATATTACCAGTGGGTGGCAGTAGATATGGCCGAGTTCTGGAAATGTAGCTGCCAACCCCAGAGGGAGTGTAAGAGCAGTACCCCTGAAGGCTTTTTTGCTTATTGGTTTAAACATGCAACTGATTACTTTTCACACATTTTCCTTATTTCAGCAGGAATACTGAAGGGTAATTTTTGAAAAAATAATAATAAAAACTGACATATATAATTCTTACTATGCACCAGACACTGTTTTAAGTGGTTTACATATATTAATTTAAAACCAATACATTTGATTGTTTTGGGGGTATTTTGGCTACTGTAGAGTCATTATTCTTCATTTATTTTATTTACTTTTAGTAGTGTAATAGAACAGGAAAAAAATTTATTGACAAATATTACATTAAGATGAGAAACTACTCAACTGTCATTCGTTTAAAGAAAACTTTTGGGGTTTGTGCGTGTGTGTGTGAGAGAGAGAGAGAGAGAGAGAGAGAGATTCTGTATGTTGTGTATTGAACACAGCTTGCCAAAAACAACTGCCTTTTCAAGTGTCTAAATATTTGCTTTTCATCAAAACCAACTTTTTTAACTTACTGATTTTTAGAGCCAGAAAGGAAGGGGAAAAAGAAAGAGAGAGACATTGATTTCTTGTTCCACATATTTGTGTATCCTTGGGTTGGTCCTTGTATGTGTCCCGACCCTCCCTGCAACCTTGGCATATTGGGACAACGCTCTACCCAGGGCTGTCAAAGCCAGGCCTTTTGATGTTATCTCCTAGAGTTGAGGCATTTCATTATGGCAGCCAGTAGCTTCTCTCAGACGGTCGATGTTACACAAGTGCTTCAACAGCATTTCCTTTAGAATGGGGGAGGCATCAGAAATGTATAGACATCAACATAGAGGTTGGAATACGACGTCATTTCAATACCAATATTGAAAGGCAAGGAAGAGCCATCACTGTTATGTAAAATGTCCTGGCACCTGTCCGGTTTAGAAACCCTGGGCTCAGGTTCACGCACTTCTGTTCACTGTGTGGCATTGACAGTGACTTTTGACCTACCGGAGCTCAGTCCTCCTCCATAAAATGTGAGGAGGTTGGATTAGATCGGTGATTTTCAATCAGCATAATTTGGAGCCTTGCAGCGCCTCCATGACACCACAGGGTTGAGCTCAGGATAGGAGGGAAGTCCACCAGGCTGGGCCCCACGCCCTGCGCTTTTGCTTCCACCGAAGCAGCTTCCTTTCAACTTTCTAAATTACGTGTTTCTAATGTACATGTGAAAGTGTGTATGATTTTATTTATAGGACAAAATTCTACTTCTTTTAAAGAAATATAAAAACCCTGATCCCCACAGTCCCTTCTGTCCTTAAAATGTCAATGCTTCTAATAACCGGGAGCCAAGGAAGGAAAAGAGAAACTGACCATAGTCTTCAGCATGTAGCGAGTGTCTCGAGTATCCAGTATACAATGTGGGGGGCTAGGACCATTCATAACCTCTTACGGGTTGTGGTACACTGTTTAGTTCAATCAATCTTACTGCACCACAACTGCCACCCACAGAAGAATAGCTCACATTTACTTTTTAAAAAGTATTGAATTCTTTTGAGAATTTATATTATCTGTCATTTTAGTTAAATGTCAGGACACGTAGAGTAACACTCAACAGGAGTACTGAATTATTAAGCGAGGTACAGAAGCCAGAAACTAAATGCTTTTTCCTAAATTGCAATCATCAATTCATTCCATTCTGCTGCCAGTGCTTCTCTCTCCAGTGCTGTTGTTGCAAATGTTGCTGTGTTGTGTATGACTTCTCTGTTACCAGATGGGTTGACTTATAGCATGGATGATTTTACACACACACACACACACACATCTATGTATGCACACATAAAATGTAGCCATATGAGTTTCAATAAATATGTTTTGATAAATATATAATCATATGTCATTATATGTGTATATATATTTCACATATGTGAAATATATTTAGCGAATTGAGAGAGAGAGAGAGGAAGGAGTGACACACAGAGAGAGAAGCATCAGTTTGTCGTTCCACCTTTTTCTGCACTCATGGGTTGCTTCTTGTATGTGCCCTGACTGGGGATTGAACCCGCAACCTTGGTGTATCAGAACAACACTCTAACCAACTGAGCTACTCAGCCAGGGCCTAGGTGAGATTTTTTTTTAATAGTAAT
The DNA here is from genome assembly GCA_004027475.1 of Anoura caudifer. NCBI lineage: Eukaryota > Metazoa > Chordata > Mammalia > Chiroptera > Phyllostomidae > Anoura > Anoura caudifer. The sequence continues at coordinate 5,206 of PVKU01001398.1, forward strand.
GATTAAAGGGAAAAAATATTTCTAAACTTGATCTCCAACCTTCCTGTGAGGGGCCAAATTGCTAGATGGGTGTGTTGCCCCTGCACACCTGGAAATGATTATCCTTTTAAAAGGAAATCAACTAACCAACAACCTATCTGGTTCCTCAGCTGCCAGGAATCAGAATCAACATTTAAAAAGAGGGGCAAACTTCCTTCAACAGTCAGACCACTAGTTGTAAAGACTGCAAAGAAGTGGTGCAAGACTGTCTTGGCCTGAAACATGTTCATGATCGGTTGCCCTGAGTGTTCCAGGGAAATGCAAAGTAGAAGAAAAGCAAACTAAATCGATTCTCCAATTCTCATTCATGGTGTCCTTTTTAAAATGGGATTTCCCCCCTCCTTCTTAATGACTATGTATCATAATGAGTTAGTTTCAGCTCTTTAAAGAGTTGGAGCCAGTCCAAGGAAGGACACAGGACTGCTGCCCTTTTCTCTCTCTCTCTCACACACATACACACACACACACACACACACACACACACACACACACACAAAAATCTTTCATTCAGTAACGTTGATGGAAGCACATTTCAACACAGCAATTTGCATGGCAGTTGAATTGCTGCTTGTATTGAACAACAAACCAGAATATAATAAAGCAAAATGTGAACATGCCAGTGGTGAGCAAGGGAGCAGAGTTGCCCTTTAGTTTTTCCGAGCTGATCATTTGTTCTAAAGTCGGTCAAGGACAAACAGCAAGATTGCTTGTTACAACAAGGTGCACTAATCCCACTCAGTTGTTGTCAAAGCATATCTCACTTCAGCTTCCTAGAGGTTTCATCCATATTCTCTCCTCTTGTGTCCGTTTACAGTAGAGTAGTTGCTTCTCAGCAGTGCCCAATGTCCATATTTCATCAGCAGAGGTTAATAACTCTGTTTATCATTCCAAATGCATGTACTTGAGCAATGCACCTAACAAGTGAGCAATTGCACAGAGCAGTGATACAGACAGGAGAGGAAATTTCGGGGATGCAAGCACAGTAGCAGTGCTAGAGAAATAGTAGTTAAGAAGCGTAGGTGACATCAGAGAACTCCTAAAGGAAGTGAGAGAAGCAAAAACGTGTGCATTTTTTAGAATGACAGTACAGAAAAGGGTACAGTTAAGTCCTGAGTGGTACAAATGAGAACATGACATAGTGGATGGAGCAGGAAGTAGAGGAGCTGAGCTCCAGCTGTGGTGGTAGCACTATCCAGGTAATCCCAGGCAAACCATTTGCCGCCTTTGAGCCTCGTGTCTCTCTCTGTTTATGGTAGAATGAAACATTTCACTATAGAATAGAAAGTTCTTGCCCACTCTAAGTTCTCCAAGTCTCTGAATAGAGAAAAAGGTTTAATAATACCACATCCCCATAAACGTTAAAAAATGACAGCAATCCAAGTAAAGCTAATTTAAGTAAAAGAAAATAAAGTGTTACAAGTCCAGGCGTTAGGTGTGCTTCAGGCAGGAGCGATCTTGTCCTCAGCCAGTTCTCTCTGTCTCGGCTCTGCTTTCTTCTTCGCCAGCTTCACTACTGTACAGGTTTCTTTTACATCATAGAAAATACAGGCTGCTGTAAACTTGCAGCTCCAGGAGGAGAGGGATTCTCTCTTAGTTTCCAAAGGAATTCTGCTAGCGTTTCTTAGTTTATATGCTGTAGGAGGTAAGGTGTTCTGCCTGGCCAGCCTGGGTCCTGACCTGTTTTTGTGGCAGAAGAAGTTCATTGGGTCCCTTGATTGAATGGTTCACAGGAAACTCATGCAGGAAAGGGACAGGAAGTTCTCACAGGGAGGGGATGTGGCGTAGAGAAACACAGAAACACAAGATGTCCGCGCCTACTCTTGACATAAGCTGCGATGACAGCTGGTGGAGATGAGCAGGAGGGGGGTTCTGTATTTTAAACACCAATTTTAAGAATTCTTTTGTAGTTGCTTTTGGTCAGCCACCCAAGATCAAGCATTATTGCTTGTGTCAGCTTTGTTGGAAGACCAGCGTGACCTTTACGTACTTGGAGAAAACTGGGAGCCTAATTTTTAATTGCAATAATTCCACTATGAAGTTCTGCAGGTAAACTGAACTTCACATCTGTATTTTATCCGCTGTGTGAGTTGAGTTGGGCTATATACGTGATCCAGCATTCATTATTCGTCCAAGTAAGTTTTAGCCAAGGTGTGTGATGTTTGCCGTACCAAGTTGACTCCGGAGGAGCACGAGCAGTTTCCTTTAATGGTTGATGGACTCCATCGTACCATTAAACAGTGTAGTTCATTACAAGGAGCCCAGCTCTGAGAACCACCTAATATCCTTAAGTAGTGTAGCAAAATGGCTACATCATGTAGGAACAGAATAGTGATCTTACAAACATTGACAAGAGGTATGTTGAAGACATAATTTACTGAAATCAGTTGGAGCCAGCATTTATTGCTTTGGCCTGTCCACTCTGCCTTCTCCTGTTAACAGCACCTTGATTTTGCATTTGGCAACTGTTCCTTCTGTCCTTTATCCAGTCCTTTGGGGATTATCAGTGAGAGCACTCCATGCTTTCCCCTAGCCAAGCAGTAGGCACGAAGACCTAAGCTAGGCTCATTAGTTCTTCTCTTTGTGGCATTTCACCTTGAGTGGAGTGACACAAAGATTAGAGGCACCCAGGATAAAGTACCCATTAGTTCACACCCTCTGCATCCCTACCCACCCAGACCCAGTTGTCATTCTCTCCAGAGCCTGGATCCTTTCCCCCCCCACATCTCTATTAGTTACCCTTATAGCCTTCTCATAGATTCCAAAGGCTTTTTGTTCAGTTAGCAACTGGTTGCTATCGGTTAGCAAGCACTAGGCACCAAACTGTCTCCAAATTCCATTTATGTAGGTCTCAGTTCTGTGAGTTGGAGTTGGCACTGGACCCAGCTGGACCCCCACCTGTGTCCTCTGTGGTCATCATCAGTTCATCTGGGCAGCTCTGCTTCTGGGCATTTGCTGGCTGCCAGTGGGGGCAACCTGCAGGGTATCAGGTGGGAAGAGTCCCGGACCATGTGTTTCTTGTCATCTCTGCAAGCTGGGGTGGATTCACTCAGATGGTAGTGACAGAGTTCGAAGTGGAAAAGTGAAAATGCGGGACCTCTTGAACCCCAATGCAGATTGACACAAATTGCTCTTGCTGTATTCTATTTACAAGATAAGGAAGCAACCCAGATACAGATGTGGAAAGTAGTGCTTGTGGCCCCTTGATGGAAGTAGCTACAATGTCACAATGCGAATGAGTAAGGACACAAGAAGAATGATTGAGAGCACTTAAGCTACCACATTCACTTTGGTTTCTGCACCGTACAGCTAAAGAACCTTATATGCCCACCAAAAAAACCCTTTAAAAATCCACTGTAATGCATTTTCACGCTCCTTTAACTTTATTATAACTGATTATAAGAGGTGTGGGAGCAGCCAGCTCCCCTCTGAGATACAGAGCAAAACTACCTCTTATCCTTAATCCCAGTGCATTTTGTCTTGAGGGGCTTGCTTGCCATCCAGTCTCCAGGTGCCATCATCATCCATTATATCATCCGCTAGGTCTCCTGAAGTTTCAGTGCATTGCTCACTTCACTGCAAGATATACCGGCGTGACTTGGCTTTCCACTCTCTTATTGCTTCCTGCTGCATCTAGTGTAACCCTTGCTAAACACATTGGCATTTGCCTTTCTGGGATGTGTGTGTATAATTTCTGTAGTTTGTATTTTCCTTTTATGCAGCACAGCCCCTTGTAAGCTGTATCAATCACAGAGTTAGGCAAATGCTAATATTAATGTGCGCTGCGGTAGGTGTTTATTGCCAGTTGTCATCCAAGTTCTGACTCAGCCCAGCCCTCTTTAGGTTTGTGAGATCTAATAAGATCATAGCGCTGGGTGGTATAGCTGCAGGCAGAAAATTCTCCTTGCCAAATATATGCATATATACTTTTACAACAAGTTTGTAAATTAATGTAGGGCACTAAGGCAGCATGGCTTTGCTCAGGCATTTAGGCAGAACTCTTCAGATGACTACTTCCCCTTCCAGCCACTGAGTTCTCTGAGATGGTGCCAAACTCTCGGTCGGGTACAGCTTCAGTGCTTCCCACCCTTTCAGTGTGAAATGATAATTAATGTGACTTTACAGTTAAGGTGGTGTTCTACTTCCATTAATAACACCCATTATTCCAGGGCATTTTAATATGGTTATAAAAACTGACTCTGGAGGTGGAACTTGGCTTGAGAATTTAAGAGCAAATGGTTTATTTCTAATTTTTCTTTCAAAAGAAAAACTTTTTTTTTTTAAGGAAAACTTTGTGTTACTTTTGAGTTATACAAGCACTGGACCCAATTTCTAAAATGCTGGTGTGATTTCGGATTTGTAATTGAGTTGGTCTCCTTCTCTGGTATCTCCACCAGAGCTGGGACCTCCCAGGGTTTCCCAGCTCGTGTGGGTCTGGCTGGGCCCAGAGCTCTGCCACATCTCATCCATTGGGATGAGAGGTGTTTCCTTCACATTGCTTCTCACACTTAACAACAGATTCTGTTTCCTGGCAAGAGTTTATACAAGCCACTGGCTGATTTGGGTTTGATAATAAGATGCAACCAATTTTTACATCATATTTTGATGGGTATTTTACTTTCTTATTATAGATCTGCTGGAAGAGAGCCACAGAAAAGACGAAGAAATGGAGTCTCTGCAGGTAAACTAAATTCTCCTGTAGGGCAGGTATCCTGGGGATTAAAACCTTTTTTTTTTTTTTTTTTTTTTTTCTCTGTTAGCCTTTAATATTGTCCCATTCAGACCACTGTGGCAAACGGAGTAAAAATATATATCAGAACTTTAAAGCCCCTGTTGGACTTTGCTTCCTGTAGAAGTATTTAAGAGCAGTTATAATCTCCTAAAGCAAGAAGCCAACTCCACCTTCACGCGGCTCGTGAAAGGAGCCTTTATTCCTTGGTGTAACTTCATAGGAGGTGCAGCGTTAGGAAATGAAAGCAACATCTTTGTGACGTCATTTCCCCCAGCACAGGGCTGATGAATGAGGATGGATTCATGGCATCTACACATTCAAGTGAAAGTTAAAAGTGTTCTGACTCCGTGAGTGTCATCTACCAGTGACCAACCCGGAATATTAACACATATATGGGCCTTAGACTTACCCTGTGTGCCTCTCAGTTCACGATGCATTTATCCACATTTCTTGGGTTGGGAAATTGAGTTTGAAAAGTTGCACTAGAATTTTAATTGACATTTTCAAGGAAGGAGCAATTGATGTTAACTTGGCATCTGACAAGAAGTTCTCTTTCTTTTACCTTGGGCTGACTTACAAATGGGTAACTCAAGTGTCTGTCTTTATTAGGGGAAACATAATCAGTTACACTCACATGACAGCAGCAATTCACTTCACATCAACATTGTGGATTAAGAACAGAAAATACTTTGGACATTTAAAGTTCTTCTTGGGCCTGGAGATACGAGACAGGACTGGGGAGTGATGTAATAAGTGTCTTGAATGCTTTAGGGGTAAACTTATGTCCTCTGGCAAATGAAGGAAGGGTTAGGCAAAGCCCAAAGGGCAAGGGAAATGTTCAGTAATTGGGGATTCTTCTATGTGGTGCTGTAGCTGTAAAGAGAAAATTGTATAATTGATCTGAAAATAATCAAGAAGATCTACATATCTAACAAAAGTGGCTTGTGTTAGCCACAGTTTCATGCAGATTAAATTCTGCCACATCTTGTGCTATATTCAGGTATAAAAAGAAGGAGCCTTGTTTGATCTAGTCTGGGGCTAGGAAAATCTCAAGTGCATACTCACCCTGTATATCTCAGAGAAACGGTTATCAGCACAGCTGTTATTATAAAAAAGCAAAGCTTTTATGTACACTAAATGTGTATACTGGGAAGGCAATGAAGGCTTTCTGAGGCGTTTTGCTTATGCATCGTGTTTGCCATTGGCCCCAGAACACCACATATCAACATACTTACTGAGTACCTAGTTCATATCTGGCCTTTTGAAATGGCAGGACAAACCTTTTTGTGTTTATTTCTCTCACAATATGAATGTTGGAGCCAGTAATCCTGTTAAATTTAATAGCCTATGATGCTTCTCAAATATTTATTAAGTACTGGCAGCATTTTCTACCAAAATGTCCACTGAGTGCAATAGAATGTGCCAGCCAACTAACTACGGGCATTTTAAATGTAGGGCATCATCCAGTATGATGTCCAATGGCAGAGAAGTTCCATGTTGGCACTTGCTAGAGGCAGCTAGTGCCTAAGACTAATACTCTGTTAAGATTGAAGAAGGAAGTGATGCTCTCCACATTCCCAAGAGTGCAGAGACACATCACAGGAAACCTTTCATGCTACATGGAGGAAAACCTATCAAAAGGTGCCAACGTTCCTGACTTTCCACATCCAATGTCAACACCACAGGTGATAGTTTGAGAATACTGTCTATTAAAATCTGAAGGTTGAAATTCTGCAGTCCCACCATAGAACTCTGGGAGAAAAAAACATAGCAATTTTTAAACAAATGATAGCCCTAAGGACTGGAGATTGACAACTTTGAGTTTTAAGTCTTGTCTCTGCTTCTGATTCACTGGGTAACCTTGAGTAACTCAATTATCTTTGCTGTGCCTATTTTCTCATCTGTGATATAAAATCATAAAACCATCTTCCAGAAGTGTTTAGTGTGGATTAGATTATCCCAGAAGGGAGAGCTAAATATTTAATTCCAATTTACAGTGCTAGCAAATCCCCACGTATCCAAATTGGAGTCGATTTTATTTACTCATTATCATCATATAATTATGTGTAACAGACATTCTGCACTGAATGTTATCCTCCTTAGGGTAATGGGTGTTTATCTCTAAACCCTTTCCAGTTCCCTGTAACTAAACAATGCTCCATATACTCATTGAACAAATATTTATTGAGCACCAGTTCTGTGCAAGGCACTGTACTAGGTCCTACAGATGCCAGGACAAGATGCTTACACTGGAAAGCTTTTTGTCTTTTACACCAGAATTAGTGGAAAGGAACGTTAAGTAGGAGTTTATAATAAAATATTTTTACAGTGCTACTAGAGGGTTATTATAAGTCACTGTGGGAACATATAACGAGAAGATCTATCTTTGTTTGGTGGAGATAATGGCAGGCAGGGTGTAAGTGTAGGAAGTTAAAGGTGAGAAGGGTGAGCTGGGGCAGAGGGGCAATCCAAGTAGGCTTCCCAAATGAAGCCAATATTTAAATGATTACCAGGAGTTAGCATTGACAGGTTTGGAGTGAAGAGAAAAGAGTTAGGCAAGGTGATAGCTATGGTAAGGATTCAGGTGAAAGAGAGCGTCAGTATCATGTTTAAAGACCTGAAAAAAGTTTTGGGCGGTGGGATGTAGTAACTGAGGGAGCAGAGGCAAGGTAGGAGTTTGGAAGGTGAGCAGAGGTCTGAAGGAGCCCCAAAGAAGTCAGGCTTTTACCTTCAGTGTATGGGAGAAGAGCGAAGGGTTTGAAACAAGGGAAATATGTGATCAAATTTTTATTTTTAATGTATGGCTGGCTGTAAAATCAGTGGGGGTAGGGGAGATTGAAATCAGGCAGACCAATTAAGCAGATATTTGTGAGAAGGTTCACATGGACTGGTAGTGACCTGGACTGAGTAACAGCAAAGAGCATGAAGATGAGTGGGTGACTTCGTAAGGTGTTTTAGGGTATAAAAATCTGTAGAGCATTGAGACTGGTTGTTAGGAAGTAAAAAGGAAGGAGTTAAGAATGACTTTTAGGTTTCTTGATTGGTAAACTTCAAGGACGGCTGTTATTCAGTAAAATAAGGAGAAGTTGATTAATTCAACTATATTATATTTATATTATATTTTGCGTTTGGGTGCCTTGAAACATCAGTGTCAGTGTTGAGAAGGGGGTTTGTATACGAGCTGAGAAGACTTTGAACTGGACATGCTGAATTTGGTGTCATTAGATCCGGTTTTCACATCATATACATGATACCACAAGTCATAGGAGCAATGAGAACTCCCAGGGAAATATGCAGAATAAACTGAGGAAAGCTCCAGGGAACACCAACATGTAAATGACAGGCTAAGGATAAAAATCCTGCAAAGAAGTCTAAGATGTAAGGAAAATAATTTCAGGAGAGCTGAAATTATAGCTTTCTTGGAAGACATACATGACCCTTCTCTCATGTAAACTGACAGTCATCTCACCCTTCATTTTGTTTTGAATGAGATTAAACTAGATGATTGTGAACATAATTTTTCTTTTTCACTTTCCTCCTTTACTAGGCTATCTTTAAGTCACTTTGAGGCAATAACCGTATCTATAAATTGGGGACAATAATAGCATTGGCTTCATAGGAGAGGATTAACTTGGATGAGAAGTGTGCAAACTTTGTGCCTGCCAGCACCTCTGTAAATGCTGATTCCCCACGCTGACGATTGACTTGCCTCTACTGTATGCGGCTGGTGCTACCCCTGGGGAGAAAGCAGGAAATGCCCCTGCCCCCTTGGAGCCCCTTCTTCCCTCCTTCTCGGCCCCTCTCCACCTGTAGTCTCTCCTTCTCTCTTACTCTCCCTCTCTTTCCCGGGCACCCATGATTTTAAGGTCAGATTATGCTAAAGGATTGTTATATCTTTGGATAACTACTAAATATAATGACAGTGTCCCAATGTGGCAATAATTAAATTGATTATATGGGCTGCATGTGAGTAACAATTGCTTACTTTAATAGGAAAAAGGAAGCATTTTAACTGTAGGATTTATGATCTAAATATCACAAATGTTTCTGACCACTTCATTCAGTATCAGTATTTTCACTAGAAATGAATTGTTTGTTTAATTAAAAAGTGGTTTTATGGTTTTTAAAAAAGTAATATATTTTTCTCTAAGACATGCTAGAAGCTATACCCATGAAGGATATTGAATGACATTATAAACATGTTGTTTTTCAGATGACCCATAATTATATTTGATTTCTCTCCCAGATAGCCTTTAAAATAGCCTGGAACCTGCCGTTTAAAGGATTTGATTTATTTGGGGGAAATTTTCTGGGAGTGGAGGGCAGGTATTTGATTTTGCTTCTGTCACCTAAATAGCGCTTAGGCAAAACCATTCGGAAGGGCAGAAAGGAGATGATAACCGTTTTCTCGGCCATCACTTCATGTCAGCTGCTACGGTGCTGCCAGCATGTGGCAGTGTGTTGTTTTTAAGAAAAAAAAATAGAACTCAAATTTCTCAGTTCTCTTGGAACAGGGCTAATAAATATTAATATAAGGGTATTATAATTGGAAAAGAATTCTAGTGTGGAGTTGGCAGACACATCTTTGGAGATGAACTAGACAAGAAAAACCACCAAAGACAAAAAACTAGCATGGGCAAATAAATCGCCCTGGCAGAGGCTGACGGCCGAGCACGCTCACATTTCAATAGTCCCAGCGGATGGCCAGTTCTCCTGGTAGCCAACCGTGTGGTGAGCTGGACTGGTGGCCGACCAGTGGGTAATTTCCGTGGCTTTGCTGTCAGTCACATCTGCCTGACTGTAGAGTGTCCATAACCTATAGTTTCAAATCCCATCGTGGTTTGGAGATTTTAGAGGCTGTGGGGAGAAATGCCAGGCCAGGGCTGAGAGTTCCTGCCTTATGTTCAGAGGGAACGTGAGGGGAGAGTGGGTGCTGTGTCCTAACACTGGGTCTCTAGAAGGTGTTAAAGCAGTTCTTAAATTTCTGCAGAAATTCTGATTTTCTTGGGAGATACCAAAGTACATTTTATAAGTCCTAATTTAAATAAGTTGAAAAATTATAATTGGTGATTAAAGGCTTTGTTAAACTAAAAGATAAATTCAGTATTCCGTTCATTCTGAGGATGGTTCATAAGATTTATAATCAAACTTATATAATTCTAGAAACCCAAATGTCAAAATGTAATGCATACTTACTTATTCTTCCCAAAATGCATTCCTCAGAACACAGGCAAATCACTGTGTATGTGTTTCTCTTTTTTTATAAAAATTGTTCCGAACAATAACATAAATAAAACAAAACAGGGGTGATTATGGAGGATGGGAGGGTTGGGCAACCCTTTGCCACTTTCAGGAAGTGGTGACTTAATGGTTCATTCAAACATCTATTTTGTCAAATTCAGTGTGAGGTCCCACAAGAGATGGAACTTCAGAAGTTTGTTAGGGGTCAGCAGGGCCTCAACCAATAAGATCGGCGCACTTCCGTTTACTGCGTCAAGAAGCCTCCGGAGAGCAGGCAACCAAGCTCAGTAAAATGGATTCCATTTGAAATGTCCATGGTCATTAAATTTTATCACCCTATTTTACCTGAAATTTGCAACTTAATTATAATTCCAAATTTATGACAGAATTAAACTGGGAAATAGAAAGCCCCAAGAGTGAAGTATTCATGTGTCTGAATGTATGGAAGTTGATTGACTAGATCATTTTCTTTCGAAGATAAAAATGTAAAAACGTGGCCAGTTCTGTTTGTCCAGAGGGATGGAAGACACACATGTTCAGGGTTGAGCTGTCTCCTTCAGTCCAGCTTTTTAAAAAGCCTCTAAAAGAATAGATGCCATTTGGAAACGTTTAAAAATGCAAACACATAGTGTAGTCTTTGAGCCCAAAGGCCCAAATTTTACTCAGTGACAGAAAGTTTAAAAAACTGGGTAGTGAAAATGAACCAAGTATGTGTTACAGATTTTTTAAATTGCTCCCATAAGGAGGGAAATTATTTTATCTGTCTCTGTACACCAGCCCCTTTGCAGATGACTCCATGAAAAGCCACATTTCCATAAAACGTCCCTTGGTGCCTTTGTCAGAGTCAGAGTTCTGAGCTCCGTGGGCACTGGGACTAATATGAAGAGCAGCTTGCATTTGCTCGTGAAAAATGAGAATGATCTAAGCATGCTGTGATGTTTTGCAGTGTTGAGCTTATCTGAGAGTTTTGCCATGTCTCCATGAGTCCACGGTGGGTTGCAGATTAAGTAATCACTTCAAAACTGTTTTCTATAATGTGTATCTGCTCGTGCTTCTCCCGTCACATCCCCAGACTGGCCTTAAACTTTGTGCTGATAACTGTGTGTCTTAGTTCATTCAGGCTACTACCACAAAAAATACCTTAGACTGGGTAGCTTAAACTAGAAACGTGTGTTCCTCAGAATTCAAGAGGCTGAGAAGTCCAAGATCAAGGCAACTGCACTATCTGTCTTCAGTATTCATATCCGTAGATTTAGTAGGTGGTGAGGACCCACTTTCCTGATTCACAGATAACCATCTTCTTGCTCTGTCCTTATGTGGCAGAGAACAGAGAGAACACCCTGAGTTCCTTTTATGAGGGCTCAGCCCTCATGACCTAATCACTCCCAAAAGTTCCTACCTCCTAATATCTATCAGGGGATAGGATTTCGGCCTATGAATTTTGGGGGCTTACAGACATCCGGCCGTAACGTCCTGTTCTCCATTTTGTCTCCCACCTCCTGATAACACTGACAGCTGTGAAAAGCAATATTTTAAGTAATGAAACAGTTGTGTGCAATGAATTTAGAAATAAATGCTCATTAATAATACATTTCTGGTTGAAACTGCTTCCATTGACTCATAAAACAAATCTCCAAGGTTTGAAGCATTAACAGAGCATCATTGGAAGAAGTTAAAGTTCTCACTTCTAGGGCTATCACCCATCCCCGCCTCTGGCTGATTTTCCAGAATATAAAAAAATGCTGCAGACAATTTCCCCAAGCTGGAGCCTTGAAAACTTACTAAGATTATGTTTCACTCTATTAACAAATACTTATTTAGCACTTCTTAATTCCTGTCAAGATTGGGCCAAATTGGCCCCAAAGGGTGATGGTCTGTGCGTCAAAAGAGAAGAAAAGAAAAACCTTCTGACTTGTTAAGGAATGACATTAATAGCTAATGAGCAGTCCTTTTGTGTCATGCACTGTGCTCAAGCTTCTAAATACTGGTCATCTGTCTATTGTTACAACAATTCTATATGGTAGATGTTGCTATTCTCATTGTACAGATAAAGAAGTTACTGAGGCTCATCACTTGTGCAGCGGAAATTGGCCAGGCTAGGATTTGCGTTAGAATCTGGCTTCCATACTACTGTTCTTAATGCCTCATGAGCTGGCTTATGGAGAACTGAATGTCTACACTTTGTTTGTTTAAGTTCCCGGCCCTTCTTTCTTTTAATTTATTCCTTTTTTTCTACAAAAATGATTTTTTAGCAAACAAAGCAAGCATTTAGTGTGATAAAATACCAACTGACCCCCCCTTCCTCAAAAAAGAGACCATAAAAAACTAAATAATTGTTAGTAAATGCCTTAAATAAAGCAATACTGGGGACTTAAAATTAGTGAAACTTCTTATTGCCTTTCTGTAACTTTGAAACTACCATAAACCCGTGGGCTCTAAGCTTACATACACACGGCAACTGGGACACTATCATGTGAATATATATTTGGCCCTTGGCATATGAAGAAGATTTTAATTCCTGGTACGAGATTAGGAACAATCCAGTAATCTCGAGCACTTCTAGGAAGGAGAAGGGATCATTTTTCTTTTTCCATTCTGCACCTTTTCTTTTTGCTTATTCATCATGTTTTAAATAAACAGACTGAGGAAAGTTGTTATTAAAGCCCTCCTCGGGCTTCTTCAATTTCAGTTTTAAACCAGGTTCAAAATATTCTGGCAAAAATTAAAGGCAACATTGAAAATGTTTGCATAAATTTTAAATTGTACAAAAAGTGATAAAACTAAAATGAACTGCAAGGATGACTAATAAGCATCTCCTCTTATACCTTTGTCTTTTTATCATAGTCAGTGATTATTTTGTTTTAAAAAAATTGATTCCAAAGTGCTTTTCTTTTCTAAAATATCTGTATTACACTTACTATTCTAAATTTAATTTGTTTGAAGTTTAATGTTTACCATTAGAAGTATGACGGCTTATTAGGATGCTAATAAATAACATCAACTGTCTGTTAACATTATTTCTATATTTGCTCATGAAATGAAATAGAAAAATATTACCTAGAAGAGACTCCATGTCTTTAGTACATTCTGGCTGTAACTGAAATCCTAAGTTCTCGTTTCACTGTTAGAAAGAACTAACAAATTTGTGACAAATGGAACAGGCGTGGGGAAAGAGGCCATTTGTGAGCCAGGGCCGAATCTGAACTCCTGCAGCCGGATCTGAAGGACAGGAGGGGACAGCTCGGTAGTGCTGCTGTGAGCCTGCAGAGCAGTGTGGCGAGTTCAGATCTCTGCTGTCCTCTGTCCTTCCTTCCCGTGCTTCCCTGCGGTGTTGACCGGGTGAGCTTCAGCTGGCCTCGCGTCAAACCCAGGAGCAAGAAGGACTTGCCACTTCCTTAAGAAAGGCAGATGGCAAGAATATAATCCCTTTTATTATATAGTAAGTAAATATAAAAATATGTACCAATAATGGTTTTTATTTGAACATTAAATTTTATTGTGTTTTGTTATACTGATAACTGACATCTGTTGAAAATAAAATTCTGGAATGCGGTTCTGGCATGTGTACTTTTGAGAAAGAGGCTCCAGAGCAGTTTTCCAGTCTGTCCCCTAATCTCCACCACACACACACTCTCTCACACACACACACCAGCCCTGATGGTAATAAAAAGGCATTTATTGTCTATTTGCTCATAAAACTACACTGTTAGCTATGGTATTTCCATTAGCTTCATTTCACAGAGCTATTAAATATATATATATATATATATATATATATATATATATATATATATATATATTAAAAGGTGACCTTTAATTTGTTTTTGAGAGTTAGTATAGACTCCTTTAATTCAGGTGGACCTGGATTATAGTCTAAACTCCAACATTAAATCACAGTGTGGAATTCAATACATTTAATATCTTTGAGTCTATTTCTTTGACTTTAAGTGAACAAAATTAATAATGTTCACCTACTGAGACTTTTTGTTAGCATTAAATGAGAACATATGTGAAAGCATCTGATACCATTTTTGGCAAATAATAACCTCTCAATAAATAATGTTGCTTTTTATGATACTGATAATTTATATGGATGTTTTCATTAATAGCCACAACACACACACCGGTCCCATTGCTCCTGGAATTAAACACACCCTGTAGTGTTCCACGAGCTTTGAGTGTGCTTGAGTGTACTGCTCCTTCTCTTGTGCTTTTCCCATAGGTCTTTCCATAAGGGCTCATTTTGTCCTTTTTTTTTTCCAGCTCAAATGTCAACTCTTTGTAGGAACTAACCGGACCCACCTGTCCACAGTAAACCTCTGCCCCCACCCCGCACCCCAGTTTCTTTATCTCCATGTACTTTTTTAAAGGACAGCGACACCCTTGAACAGAGGGCCGTCATTCTTCCTGTACAGGCGAAGTCTAAATCTTTTCCATCTTACAGGCAATGTGCTACCTTGCAACAATTCAATTCTGCCATTGTAGAATGAAAGCAGCTCGAGACCGTATATAAACAGAGGGATGGGCTAGGTTCCAATAATACTTTATTTATGGAAACTGAAATTTGAATTTCATGTAATTTTTACATGTCATGAAATGGTATTCTTACTTTGATATCATTTTCAGCCAAATATTGGGTTGGCCAAAAGGTCTGTTTAGTTTTTTTCTGTGAAATAAAGACACAGTTTTCATTTATACTAATAATTTTATTGATTCGGATATTTTGAGTATGTTGGCTCTATCCTGCTATTGGCTTCTTTTCTTGTGGGTCAAAGCCAGAGGTGCTACTAAACATCTTCCAATGCATAAGGCAGCCCCATAGCAAGGAATTATTTGGCCAAAATGTCAATAGTACCAAGAAACTTTGGAAACCACTTTTGACACGTTCAATCAGTCACAGCACCTTTTCCATACACTGCACAAATCTTTTGCATTTCAGTTCCGTTATTACCTTTTTTGAAATCATAAAGCACAGTACCCCGAAATGTTGCGTGTTTTCTTCCATCTTCAGTATTAAAATGGCTACACAAAAATTCATCAATTTTGATAAGTTTTTTAAGTGCATACTGATATGACAGCTGTGCCAATACAATCTAACAAAATTGTGTCAATTGAAGTTAAAGGCAACTAAGCACTTCTAGAGCCATTGTACGGGGAAAACTAACAAAATTTTTAGCCAGCCCAATAAAAATGTAAAAACCCTTCTCTATGAACATATAAAAACAGTCAGTGGGCTGGATTTGACCCACTGTCCTACTTTGCTGACCCCTGCCTTGGAATGAAGTCATTTAATGGTCATTAATCTCACAGATGTTTGCCTTTTCAAACATTAATTGGAATGTGGGCAAAGAATAAATTTTTGAGTTCTTCCTCAAAGAATAAATTTGCACTGGTAGAATTTTAAATAATTTTGCATATGGAAGGAAAGTATAATTTTGAGTAATTAGACCTTTCTGAACTTTTAAAATCATACACATCAGTGCTTCATTATCCACAGGTAAGGTTGTCAGTATTAAAAGTAGATTTAATTACTGACTAAAACTGCCCAGGTGTGCCTAACAAGCTCTTAGCTTATTTATTCTTTCATTTCATAGACTTTGGAATTTAGGATCAGTGCCTTCCAGGAATGATTTTGAAAACAAGACAATTGAGGATGCTTTGACTAAATCACTACTCTTTATTTCTAATCCTAAGGAGTAAAATGCCTTAAATTTCAAGTAATGATTTTCCTAAAATTCGTGACTTTAAGTTGGGTAAGGAATTATTTGGGGGAATATTTTAAAAGTATAACATGAGCTATGACTAGGTAACTCAGTTGGTTAGAGCATTGTCCCAGTGCACCAGGGTTGTAGGTTTGATCCCCAGTCAGGATACATACAAGAATCAACTAATGAATTAATAAATAAGTGGGACAACAAATGGATCTCTCTCTCTCCCTTTCCTTTTTCTCTCTCTAAAATCAATAAATAAAAAATTTTAAAGTGTATATGATATTTTCTCCAAATGCAAGTACTAAAATTTTTTGAAATTATTCTTCCTATCAGTGTTATTTTTATAGTTATTCCTATTTATAGTGCTTTCAATGATTTTAAGACAATAGCGCCTTCCAACTCTTTTTCTTTACTCACATCTCTCTCAAACAGCCAAAGCTACAATTTAACATTCCACCTTGGGAAGATGCTAGTCAGACCGCAATGAAAAATCAGAGTGAAGCTCGAATGGAAGAAAAAGCAGTTAAGTATTTTATAGGTAGAAATATTTAGGATATTTAAAACTAATAGTTAAAATATATTTACTGTATTTTACTGTAAGTCAGCCTTCAGGCATGCTTTCCAGAAGTGCAACAAAAAACTAAGTTTGTTTGGTTTTTCCTTGATTTTCTTATGTATTAATAGTCACCATTGATTTTCAGAGTGTAGATAATCTAAGGTTAGTTCTAAATCCCTCAACCACCTTTCCCTTTCTACCTGTGTTTGTATATTAGGAAATGGAGATTAATAATAGCTTTAATCATAGTCAAACTAAAGTAGGAAATAAGAAAAACTTAACTCATTAGCCAAATATATTATTTAAAACTATCTGCTTATGTCTTGATTATCCTTATCAATAGCCTCTCTCTTTAGTGTAGAACAGTGAGAGGTACCTATACTCAGAAGCCCACAGAAGGAATATGGAAATGGGAGTGAGAGTCTCTAATATAATGTTACTTGTGCTTAATTCCTGCGAAGAATTGAGTAATGACTTTGCATCTAAATTAGGATGTGGATTATTGAAATTGCTCAAAGGTAAGCAGTTTCATTCCAAACATGGACTGAGTGCCTGTACCATTTAATGACTCAACTGTGTGACATGCATGATAGCCAGCAATCAAGAGCTGTGATTCAAATATTCAGGAGGAAGGAGATGGGGACACGGGGTTCTATGGTTATGTACGTTTCCTTGTGAACGTTCTTCACCTGGAAGCCTGGGAGATATTTGCCCTTGAGGGCAACAAAAGAGATGTCAGCCTCAGGGAGTCTCATTAGACCAGCTCTGGTTGGTGACAGTCGCATGCACACCCCGAAGAAAAAGCTCACCCTATTGTTTCTGCGAGTTCTGTACGACAGGAACCTACTCATAAATTATGCCCTAATCACCGCTGCACTATGATTTGCATAAGAGTTCAGAGCACATTCAGCTGATATATGACTAACCTCACAATGGGAGACATGCACTTTATTTCTTAAAATGTAAATCCTTGAAAAAAAATCGCATGGTGTGTTGGTTTCTAGGCTGTTGGCGTTTTCCCCCTACTGCTCAACTCCAGTTCCTACGTGTCTCTTGAGGCACAGTCAATCTTTAAAATTACATTGGTTGTCGTTTGCATTGCCCCTAACCACTATCGTAGCCTTTATATTACCTGCAAATAAATTTTAGTTGTTCCCCAGTCCGAATGTCATTCACTGAACTCTTGATACCTGGTTCCAGCAGTTTCACTGTGGAACTGAAACCACTTCCAAGGGTAAGATAATTCTGTGTCTTCTGCCCTTCATTTGGGTTGTAGTTTTATCCTGTAGGTCCCTGCCTACCCATCACATTGCATTTGTGCTTCCAAGAATCTTAAAGCGATTCTTTGCTTTCAAGGGAAAAAAATTAAACCTCATTGCTTTGCTTTGTGGTCTGAAATATAAAGGGTGAATCTGAGATTTTTTGGTATTACTTTCATACAGTCGACTGGAAGTATTCGAAGGGACTTTCAGCAAAACCTGTACCTGACTTCTGGCTGCATTTTCCAGCATGAGATCTCTTGAAACAAACCAACAGAGCCACGTTTGCGTATCTTTCTCTTCCACCCCACTTGCATTCCCACCCTGCGAGCCCCGGCACTCATCCCACTTCAGGGTCAGTGCAAAGTCGGCCTTTCCTGAATGGTGTCAAACCGAAGTAAAACGGTCAGTAATGGCCTTATAACAAACAAGGTCGCAAACCAGAAATGCCAACCTGGGAACACAGCAGAAGGACAGAACAGCCGAGTGCCTCTAGGCTCTGTCATGGCAACGGTAGTGGACGAGCGAACAGCTCTGGAGGGTGGGGCGCACACTCCGACTCCGCTCTTAAGTCTTGTGATAGTTTTGATTTTCTACTTTCTGGGTGAAAAACATAGCAAAGAACATTACTGGCTTCTGTGCAGGGAAATGTTGCCTCTTTTTAAACAGGCTTTTTTTTTTTTTTGATAAGTCAAAACGTTTAGGAATTCGTACTGACAACATTTTAGACAAAATCTTGATGCCTTGCTGTGGTTTCCTTTTCAATATTTGTTTTGTTACTTTGGACCCTTAAGTAGATTATTTGAAACGGGCTCATAAGCAGCTAGTGAAATGAGTTTACGAAGACTGACTACCCGTACGTAACGATGGCCAACTCAAACACTGGGGGGTTGGGAAACCGTGGCCAGGTGTCTAGCGGCACCCACCCTAAAGCTTCTCACAAGCATAGAGTGACTTGGGCTGACTTTTAATGGATCAAATACAATTTTATGTATAGATTGCTTATTCATTTGGTAATTCAAAGCCAACTTATGCTATATTCTGTATCTTTTTTGATGTGGCAATGTTGAGGTTGTGATTTTTATCTCTATTTTGTTTTCCTTTGCTTTAAGTCATCAAACGCTGATCTTTTTCTGTGGTGGTTAATAAAAGCCTTTTCTTTCTTTTAATATCTTGAAGTTTGGAAAGGAATACATTTGAAATTATTTCTAGCTCTTTTATTTATTGAAAAATGATTGGCAGTTTGTTAAGTGTAATGGATTGCCATGTGGAAATGCATCAAGAAGAAAAAGTACATATTTGTATTTCATTTTATATTGTTCATATAGGAAGTAGCAGGTACAATGTGAGTGTTGATGACACAGAGTTAGCATTGACAGGAAGATGCCACGCAGTGGTCTTTCTGGAAGAAGCCCAGTGGGTCTTTCTTCCAAAAGGGAGGTTTGTGCTTTTACAACAATGATGGGAGGGAGTCCCCACTGTGTGGTTTTATTTTTTTTAAATTATCTCTCTGCCATAAGCCTTCAGTGTTAGAGAAGTTTCCAAAATCATTCTATACTGTCCACTTAAAGCTTCTTAGCCTTGGAAGGGATAGAAACGGTTGGTATATTTTTATGCCAGTATTGTGCTTTTTCATGTGCTAATGGGTATATTTAAAGTATTCATGGAAAATACTGCATTATTGTGATAAAATGAAGCCACTGGACTTGTTCAACTATACTTACCAAAGACAGAAGAACTCTAATTATTTAGACCTATTAGGCCTCCATTTCATGGCTTAGATGGATTGGGTGAATCAATGTGTCTAATTGATTGGCTCAGTTGAATCAAATAAACTGTTAATGATCAGGGATTCAGATACCAAAGATCCATTTAGTGCCCATATCCTAACTTAGCCTACCAATTTTTGCCCATTTCCAATGATACTAATGAATTTGCCTTTGTTCAGTTATACATTCCAGTGTATACCTTGTTATGACCAGGTAGCAAAGGAATATATACAGCTCAAGGCAAGTTACAAACCTCATCATAAAAAGTTAAAATGCATATTTTAAATAATTTTTAATAGAATACATATTTTTATTGCAAATATGCTTTAGGCTTCCCCCACTTGATCTGTCAAGCCATAAAATGTTAAGTGTAGCGGCATTGCTTTCCCTTAGAAATAAGGGTAACATTCATATTGGTGAGACCCGCTGGCTCCGTTATGACTCAGTGACAGTGCAGTGACTACACGTATAATCTTTAAGAGTAAACAGTAGAATAATCGTTGCTATTTTATGTGTTTGTTAGACTTTTCCTTCCTTAGAACTAAACAGTAGTGGAAAAGAGAATAACATCCAATCACAAAAAAAGCAATAGCAATGAAACAGGTTGTTTTCCCCAAGAACTTTCTTTTTTTTTTTCAAAATACTTGAAGGAAATTTTTCCTTTGATTTTTGTTGGACCTTCCACTCCCAATTGGTGTTTTTCCCTTTGTTTTTGCTATTATTTATCTAGAAATAGTTCATACAGGAAAAATAGATTTGATTTAATAAAATAATTTATTTACATGATATTCTTACATCGTATTTCACATCTTATTTAGAGTAAAAGGACTTGAAGACCCATGGGCGGGCTTCAGAGAGTCTGCAATTCCCCTAAAAGTATTTGCAGAATTGTGTGTGTGTTGTGGGTAATGTACAGTCCTGGGGAGAAGATCAAGTTTCGTTAGACTCTCGAAGTCCATAACTACAAAAATAAGAGCCACTGTCTTATTGAGCCCACCTGAAACATGATTATAGTGAGAGTGTCCTCATTACTTCTGGAGGTGTCTTACCCTTCCCACCTCCCAACCCCACTCTCAGAGTCCTAACGGTCCTTTTCAGGATCCAAGCTCGAGCTGACGGGTGTTTGTGACGGAGGAGCTGGGAAGGTGTTGAACCAGAAGGTCGATTTGAGCTTGACGGTCAAATCTGTAGAAATGGAGATTAGACTTCAACAGCCAAACACTCCAACTGCAGCTCTAGTAAGAGTGGGAGAGGTTAAGAAGAGTGGAATTTATTCTGCTATAATTAAATGTTAATTCTAGGACATATACTGGCAATTTTACAGACTGTATTAGTGCCACAGAATTGGCTTATGTTACCTCTGTTTTAATAATAAGAACATGAGAGAAAGTATTCAGATATTTTATTTGAGAATAAGGATGCGCAGTAGCCTAATTCCTTTATGTACAGAATTAAAATAACCGATATTGCCTGCCAAAAAGGAAGGCGGCTATAAACATTTAAATTACAAAATATATTTCTTGAATTTTAAAAGCACATTATAAGTTTATAAAGACTAGGCATAGGTTCTTTTTACTTATAGTCTTAAAATTAAGACCAAAAAAAAAAACTACATTTAGACAGAGCTCACTAATTGGCTGCAGTGGCTGGTATCCTGTTAGTTGTTGATTGGCAAATTGGATTATTTAAATTTAGGTTAATGAACTGAATGTTTCTATTTCCTGAGTTTTCTTTTTCTGAATATGTACTTTTTTTATGGAGAGCTGTCTTAGTACCATATTGGAATGAAGTCAGTTATAGACATAAGTAAATTGCATCAAAATAAATATTTATCGATTGGGAATGAAGTAGGTTATAGACAAACAGATGTAAGCAAATTGTATCAATGTCAAAATCATTTATTGATCTTTATAATTTAGCAAAATGGAGGTTTTTTTACCATTTCTGAACAGTCTTACAGACCAGGCACAGGTCTTCTTAGTCAGCTTGGACTGCTATTACAAATTACAGTGCCATCGACTGGGTGACTTAAACAGCACACACTTATTCCTTACAGTTCTGGAGGCTGGAAAGTCCAGGATCAAGGTGCTGGCAGATTTGGTTCTTGGAGAAGGCCATCTTCTCATCATGTCCTTGCATGGCCGAGAGCAGAAGGAATAGCAAGCGTTTTCATGTCTTCTTATAAGGACACTAGTTCCATCTTGAGGGCTCTGTCCTTATGACCTAATTACCTTCCAAAGGCCACATGTTCAAATGCCATCACACTGGGGGTTTCAGCATGTGAATTTCATGAGGATAAAAATGTGTAGTCCATGAGAGTTCATCTTTCTTTTAAAATCCTGTAACAAATATTCAAGTTTATTTTTGCCAAACACTGAGTTATGAATTTAGACATATTTTAATTTAATTCTGCTTTGACATCATATGAAATTACTTATTACATACCAGCTGCATATGTGCTTTTTAAAATATGCAAGTCCTTAATAATATGTGCCCATAAATACATGTTATGGGAAAAACTTAAGGCCCAAACAGTGGCTGTGAAAATATTGAGCCTTCTACGTTCATATAAATGTGTTGTGGCACAAAGACTGTTTCTGTCTCCTTGAGGCATCTAATGAGGTTCTGTTCAGTCTGCCAAGGATGATAAAGTATTGCCAAATGGTTTTGTCCCAGATACACAGTGAATCAGATGCCTGGCAACAACATATCAAAGCCCACTTGAGACATTAGGTGCATTTATCATGAAGCACTCAAATGTGACAGCACGCAAGTCACCAGCAAAAGAGCAGTTACTTCATGAAACTCTGGGTTCGAGGGTGAGGTTCTCTCAAGTGTGCCAATAAAATGTAGTTAAACAGAGTATGTTGCTAAAAACCATCTGCTATGGGCTGATTTTGCATAATTTGTTCATTTAACTCGTGCCCACGTAGCCAAATGTTTAAGGGTAGGAATGTGCAACTCAAGTCTCCCAGTTTGAGGCTCGGAGGCTGGGTTGCAGAAGTCCTCAGAACGAGGCTGGGACCTGTGTTCCATGTGGCTGAGGGAATGGAGATGTGGGCCACCTTCTTTCTGCTCCCGAGTGCCATGGGTCTGTGGGGGCCCCTGATCTGAGTGGCCCTCTGTACCATACCCGCCCCTTTTCCTCTTAGGACTAAATGATTAATTTGATTAAACAAATAAAGAAAAAAAAAAGATTTCACATACCTCATCCAACTGCTTAAAATGAAAGAAAAGGAAGAAAAATGGCCTTGCCTCTCCTAGAAAGGATGGCTTTCCACTTTCCTAAATCTTGATTCTCTCCCTGCTCAGATTCAGCTTTCTGTCTTTGGTTAAAAACTCCCTGCATGTAGCTGTCAGCTCTGAGAAGAGAATACAACTGCTGGGTGGAGAATGGAAACGTTTTCTTGATTCTTTATCTTTTTAAGTATTACTCTCAGTAACCCTTTTAAAGACTAATATTTCTGTAAAATTTTCTAAGCCATGAAGGCCTGTCTGGATTGGTTGCATGTAACATATTTCTCATTTATCTTTCTTGCCTTGTTTTAATGAACAATTTACTTATTAATTTTATTTGATAAAGTATTCTTTTTTTCTCCTTATGTCTGGATTTTACCTTCCTGTGAGATCAGACTCTGCAGTGCACCTAATTGAGAACTGATATGTTGCTAAAATCCTTTTTCCTATCACTACTATTATCTATTTATGGTTTATGTATTTAAATGTATCTAATATTGTATATTCTTAAGTAGATAAATAAATTTGCCAATGCAAAAGTGTTAAAATCTATGCCATTTCGTAATTATATATGAGTTTATAGTATTTGCTGTCAAATTAAACCCTGCAGTCCTAACTCTTACACAGATGAGAAAAGGTATAGTGATGCTTTTGTGTTAATCCTATTGTAGAGATCATCCTGAATTTTTATTTTTTACATCTTAAAAATAAGTTACTACTAACAGAATAAAAAGGAAATCTATTAGGTAAACTTGAAATTATTTTAATGGCTTTGCTTTTGTAACTATATGCTATGCTTTATTTGCAGGACCGTGTGAATGTGTTAGAAACGGTAAGTGAGGGCGTTTTCCTTGTGCTTTGGTCGGAATTGCTGCCATGCCCCGAGGTGGGTTTCGGAGCACTCCCCACAGGGAGCAGGTCCAGGGCGCCTTTTGAAAACCACGTCTGGGATTCAAAGAGTACACTAAGCTAAATTGCACGTCAACAGTATGTGGATATGGACTTTTAAAATGAAAAAAAAAAATTTTAACAAAAATGTGCACATGTAAGTGGCCACTGTTCTCTTTATTCTGATGATGCCAAGATATACTAATTTATGGAAAATATAATTAGTTTAAATGTAGTCAATACCCTGTATATTTGTTTCTGTATTCCTCAGTCACTAAAAGGACTGGCTGATAAAACACTGAGATCAGGATGCTATTTGTACTTTGGAGTCCAGATATTCAACTTTAATATTTTTACGTCATTTTTACTAATACAAAAAATAACGATAAAAAACTGGTCAGCTTTTTTCTCAATAATCTTACTTGCAGGAATCTAGTATTAAGAAATATTTTTTAAGTACACGAATATAAAGACTACATACTTGTAGTATTAACTGAAAAATGATTTATTTTGGATGACTTTAGAATAAAAAGGGGACATGGCTTTTTGTTTGACAAAATAATGGTTAGATGTAGTGTGGAGTGTCCACCCAATTTGCCACAACAGCCATGGAAAAGACATACAGTGTTAAATGGAAACAAATTCAATGTGTAAAATCATGTGTACTTTCATGATAACATTAAATGAGAGATATGTGAGAAAAGAATACAAGAGAATGGGCAAAACTCATAAAAGTGACTTATTAGACAAGAATTAGGGCTGTGATTTCATTT
Organism: Anoura caudifer; assembly: GCA_004027475.1. NCBI lineage: Eukaryota > Metazoa > Chordata > Mammalia > Chiroptera > Phyllostomidae > Anoura > Anoura caudifer. Next base: position 29,408 of record PVKU01001398.1, read on the forward strand.
ATTCTGTTTTTAAAGTTTTGTATTACTTTTGTGAAGAAACATTTTTATAATAAAAGCCATGCGAATTGAAAGAACAGTTAAATAAATTATGGTACCACCTTATGATGAAATATTATTCAGCCATAAAAAGTCATGTTTTTGAAAAGTAAATATTACCATGCTGTTATGTGAGGGGAAATAGTGGTATGTGAAGGTATAATGGAGAGTATGGTGCAAGTATTAAATGTACATATTTTGTGTTAAAAAAGACTTTTAGAAAACACATAAAAATATTAAGAGTGTCTTGGGCCTAGTGGTGATTTTTATTTTATCTTTTTATATATTTAATGAATAGGAAAAATAAGAAACTTTTAAACAATAATGAAGAATGAAATATTTTGTGAGCATGAGGAATGGAAAGATGCTAATTGAGCACATTTTAGTCCTGTGTAAACAAGCGACTTTGATTGACAGTGTCCAGACCCTCGTGGGTAAATAATCTATTCCTTAGATTTAACTGGGCCATTTGGAAAGTACACTGACCTTCTCAGTTTCAGCATGATGACATTGTAGGGGAATAAAATGTTTAGTGTTCCTCCACATATATTTTACTTAACCTTAGGGAGTGTCTTGCCAACAGGATTTGGCTTATGAACTAAATGCTCTTTTTAAAAGCATGAACAAGAACAGAAATTTTGAGTTTGAGGACTTAAGCCCAGCATACAAATGCACTTATACAACATTTTAGCAGATCGCTTGTCCCTTGATTTCTTCATCTGTAAACATGATTATAAGTAAACTTATTATATTAGATTGTGAGAATTAAGAGAGAAAGTATATGTGAAAATATTTAGGACCAACCAAATGTTAGCTTATAATTATCATTATGTGATTGTTTATTGCTTCTTATTTAAACATTTTAGTTATACCAATATGCCACATGAAGCTGAACATTTTATCAACAATAACAAAAAGCCTATAACATTCATTAGTACTTGTTAGTCTTTTTTTATTTATATAATCTCTTTACTAAAACTACTGTGGAGTAGAATTATAAATGCCTTATTCTAAGGATTCCTTTAGGAATAAAGGTGAAAATAAAAAGTCATCATGAGAAAAATAAAAATTGATTAAATGGAATAGGATTTTTATAGTGGCAATTTTCTCAAGATGGGTTTAATTTGAAGTAATTAAGTAAAACCATAAAAGTGAATGTGCTCAAGTGATAATGTTAATGCTCAAATATTATGAAGTCCTTTGACTTTACATGCATTGGTAGACTACTCAACTGGTAAAATATTTTACAGTTTATAAGATCAGATATGCTGAAAGTGATCTCAAGATCATCTGTTATTCCCTCACTACTCAGCACTTAAACCATAAGAAAGTGTTGGTGGTCTACATTTGGCTGGGGTGGTGGTTAAGGGTACATAAGGCACTGGATGGGGGGTATATATTACGGTGATTGGAATCTGCAAAAGTCTGGCATTCCATTGTTTCATTAGTGTTTACACTAGATTGATTTTAAAAGGTCAGTAGTTATGATAGATTATAAAAGATAAGATGGCCTTTTCATCGTAAGGAGCACCCTGATTGGTCTTGTCACCAGTTATCTGAGTGCTTAGGTCACTCAACCCTGTGTCCATTTTTCCTCCTCTTCCTCCACGTGTCCCTTTCCTCCTTCACTAGCAGGTCAGCTTCTTGGATCAAAAATGACAAATTACTTGCAAATGCTTCCCAGGGCCTGTCAAAAACTTCTATGTAGTGGACAATAAATATCTGTAGCATGAAATGATGAATCCTCAATGGAACGTGTCTGACCCTCACATAAGAGGGGTACGTAAGAGCATTTGGGGATACAGGTGTGCACAGCACCAGTGTGCACAAGTCAGTTAGGGGGGAAAAATCTCCTGGAAGTAGATTCATGCGTTCCTTTTCCTTCCTAGCATTTCTGATCAGCACTGTACTTTATGGGGTGTTTCACAGAAACTAACAGTTTTCCTTAAAGTTTAGTGTGAATTTTGCTAAGAAGAAATCACCTTCATCCAAAATACAGCAGGTGATTCCCCAAATAAAGCTAAGCGATAGCCTGAAAAAAGTCTTGATGGAGAGCCCAGTTCACGGGCCATGAATGGGACTCACAGCGGATGTTTACTGGGCACTGAGTAAAGCAGTGCCTTGTCACTGAAGAGGAGGAAAAATAGATTGTGATTAGTTCTCTCCAGGAGCTTACACTTTAATTTAGAAGAGAAGTTACTTAGACATAAATAAATTAATGATGCAAGATAAAAATACACTATGGCACATGAATGCAACAGGTAATACATATTGTAGAAGCCATTATAAATAAAAAATAATTGTAAAATAAATTAAGGCATCATGGCAGTGTAGGTTCATTGTGAAAAATAATAGATTTTGTAGTTTGAGGACGTGATTAAACAGTTTTAGGGGACTAGAAGCATCTCTGAGATGTGAAGAATCTGTAGTGTGGGGTAGAAAGAGCCAGGGAAGTCGTTCCATATTGCGGATACAAACTTGGAGGGTAGTAATGAACAAAGAGTTTGTTAAAAGGATGCTTTTAAAGGGTAAAGTCATGAAATCATGACTCATACAAATTAAAAAATGAGCTCATGACAAATGAGTTTGTTTAACTTGTCAATTAATGAGAAAATGAGTAAGATGTTATAAATGACTGAACGGAACAATGAACCACATATACCTAGGCACTAAAGAGCACTGAAGAATTTAAAATAGATGGAAAGCTGGCTTTTCCATAGTGGAGGGAGGAAATCAACTGGACCTCCCTAGACAAAATTTATTTGTGTATCTATGAACAAGAATTGTCTGCATTGCCATCGGTTATTTACAATTCAGAGTTATAAAGAGCTCAAAGACACTGGCAGGTACAGAGATCCCATAGAACAGGGTGCCAAACTCATTTTCACAGGGGGCCACATCAGCCTCGTGGTTGCCTTCAAAGGGCTGAATGTAATTTTAGGACCATATAAATGTAACTACTCCTTAAGAGTTAAGTGAGAGCTTGGCACTGCTGCCGGGTAGAAACAAGGTGCCAGTCCGGATAAAACAAGGTGGAGGGCCAGATTTGGCCTGCAGGCCCTCTCTTTGCTACCTTTGCCATAGAAGAATCAGAATACCAAGAAGAGTGTGTTAGGCAAAAACTAGGTTTTTTTCATTTTTAATTACTATTTTATTGTTGTTCAAGTACAATTGTCTGCATTTCCCCCCGCAACTCCCCCACCCCAGCCATCTCCACCTCCCTCCCCTGATTCCAGCCTCTCCCTTGGTTTTGTCCATGTGTCCTTTATAGTTGCTCCTGAAACCCCTTCCCCCATTTATTGGAGACACTTAGTGAGTTTTTATTCCATTTCAAAGTCTTTCACATATTTTTTATAGGTTCTTATGAGATAGCACTCCAAGAACGTAATCAGATATTTTCGAGTTTTGAAATACAGACCAAGTACTTTAGACTTGATATTTTGCATTAGAGATACAAATGGATTTCTTCCTGAGTGCCAGTTCCTCCCTGTCAGAACTCAATATTAAAACATTCTGTTGGGCAGGATTCTGGCTGCTCTTTTGGAAAGAGTGCTGTAATCAGCTTGCATTCTCTGTCATGTGCATTGCAAGGTTAGGAGGTGAAAGGTAGTAGCACCACTGTTTAGCCAGTAGTGAACCATCGGTGGTTTGTAACTGGGCTGTGGCTTGTTAAACGTGGTATGTAGGGACACAGATGTAGTAGGGTGCAGGATAGAGCAGCGTGGGGGAAGACTGCAAGGAGGGATAAGGAAAGTACACATTGGAGGTAATCCAGCTTTAGGAGCATGCTTGGAAAACTAGGGGTTGGACGGTTCACACCAGAAAGGTGGGGTTAAAGTAGATGTCCTTGACTAGAGACGGGAACTAGCAAACTTACAAAGTGGGAGGTCAAGGGAGAAGAATTATAGACAGGACAGTAAGAGTCATTTTAAGAAGTTTAAAGGGGGAATGTAAGGCAGTTCAGCTTGGAGATGATATAAATTCAATTTTTCATATCACCCTCAAACTTGCCTTATTTTCATTTCCATTAAGATCATGGTAGTTTTGATTCTCTTATATTTGTGTTAGAGTTAAACATGACTTCAGTTAACAGAGAAATCCAGAAATAACAGTGGGTTATGTAAGATAGAAATGAATTTTTCTCTTATGTAACAATCTAAATATATGGTGTCCGTGGCAGGTATGGTGTCTGAAACCCAGGCTCCAAAACTTTTAGTTTCACCATCCTCCATATACTGCTTCCCTGTTGTGATTCAAGATGCCCATTCTATCTGTCTCTAGCCCTTAAGTCTGTGCTGTAACTGGATGAAAGAGAGGGAGAACATGGAACTTCCCTTTTGTGAAAACCAGAAGTTGCACATACCATTTCTGTTCATTCCTATGAGCCAGAAGTTAGTGATGTGATTATATGTAGCTCTAAGATTCAAAAAGAGAACAAGATAAGCCAAAGACTTTTGGGAGTTTCAAAGTAAATTTCTAAACATCTGAAGGTCAAAATAAATTATAGTGGAAATTATAAAATATATAGAACTGAATGAAAATAAAAATATTATGTATTCAAATGTGTATGACACAGCAAAAATAGTATTTATGGGGAAATATAAAGGCTTAAATGTTTATGTTGCAAAAGAGGGATAAAAGTTAATGAACTTATTACCCAAACTAAGATATTAAAAGGATGGTACAATGGATTTTTAAAAAAGCAAAGGAAAGAAAAAAATAGAGAAAAGACTCTAAAACATGAATAGAAAACATACATGCATAGATAAGTCCAAGGGGGTGAAGTTGGTTATTTAAAAAAACAAAAAGACCAATGTCCAGCATGACTGATGAAGAATAAAAGAGAGAATGTGTAAATGAGCAGTATTATGAGGGAAATAAGAATATAACTATAGCTATTGGAGAACTTAACCACATACAAGAGTGCTGTGAATAATTTTGTCATTATACATTTGAAAACTAGGAGAAATAACTAAATTCATAGAAAATATAATTTGTCAAAACTAAGACAAATAATGTGAATAGTTCCATAACTAAATTTTAAAAAAGAATACAAAGTTTTATCAACAATTTTTTAAAAATTAAGAACTGTTTTTAAAGATATTTATTTATTTATTTATTTATTTATAGTGAGAGGGGAAGGGAAGGAGAAAGAGAGGGAGAGAAATATCAATGTGTGGTTGCCTCTCATGCACCCCCTACTGGAGATCTGTCTGGCAACCCAGATACTTGCCTTGACTGGGAATCAAACCAGTGACACTTTGGTTCATGTGCCTGCACTCAATCCACTAAGCTACACCAGCCAGGGCTCAAGAATTTTCAATCAATTAAACTTTTCTCCAGAAAGGACCACCATACCCAAATAATTTTATAGATAGTTCTATCAGATATTCTACGAACAGATCATTTTAGCTTACAAAAACTCCTCCAGAAACTAGAAAAAGAGGGAACATGCCTAACTCATTATGAGTTGGAATAACTTTCAAGACAAACCAGACACAGAAAGTATAACAGGGAAAGTAAGGGACTTCTAACATTAACGTGATGCAAAAATATTATACACAAAATATTAGCAAAATAAATCCAGGAATGCATTATTAAAAGGATAGTTCACAATGAAAACGTTAAGTTTATTCCAGCAATTCAGAGTTGGTTTAATAGAGAAAAGCAACCATTATAATTCATCATAGTGAAAGATTAAGGAAAAATAAATTTAATAAGGTCATCTCAATAAATGAATAAGAAACATCTATTCTCATGATACCATTATCATCATCATAAATCTTTTAGCAAACTAAGAATTGAAAGGAACTTCCTTTAATCCAATAAAAGTCATGTGAAAAAATTTATGACAGATATCACCTTAGTATTTTTTAAATACTTTTAAATTTTATTGTTGTTAAGTACAGTTTTCTACCTTTTCCCCCACCTCTCCCCTTCCCCCCAGCCATCCCCACCGCTCCCCCGATTCCACCCGCCCTTGGTTTTGTCCATGTGTCCTTTAGAGTTGTTCCCGAAAACCCTTCACTCTTTCCCCCCATTATCCCCTCCCATCTCCCCTCCGGTTACTGTCCATTTGTTCTTAATTTCAATGCCTCTGCTTATATTTTGTTCACTTGTTTGTTTTGTTGTTTAAGTTCCAGTTAAAGGTGAGATCATATGGTATTTGTCTTTCACCACCTGGCTTATTTCACTTAGCATGATGCTCTCCAGTTCCATCCATGCTGTTGCACAGGGTAGGAGCTCCTTTCTGCTGTGTAGTATTCCATTATGTAAATGTACCATAGGTTTTTGATTCACTCATTTACTGGTGGGCACTTAGGTTGCTTCCAGCACCTTAGCATTTGAAAATCTGTCTTTCAGGCCAGGAAAAGCAAAAGATGCCCCATGCCACAACTTCCATTAGATGCTATCAAGTGGCCCTACTCAGCTCAGTAAAAGTATCATTAATGCAAATAATGTTGTCTATAAAATGATATAGGAATCTAGAGTTAAATTATGAAAAATAAAGAGAGCTTAACAAGTTTGTTTGATTAAAAAACAGTGTGTGAAAGTCCCTTTTACTTCTCATTCCAGTACTGGCACTGAGAAAATGTAATTAAAAGTATATCAATACAAAAACAACAAAAATGTAAAGTACATAGGAAAAAATGTAATGACAAAAACATGCAAGTCCTTTGTAAAGATAACACTCTAGAATAGCAAAGACAGTTCTGAAGAAGGAAAAAGGCAGGGGAGTTTGCCTAAAAAATTCCAAACCCTATGAAGGCTATGGAAATTAAGATAGCGTAGGCTTGCCGCAGGAATACGTAAACAGGCCAATAGAGAACCCTTGTGTTCAGAGACAGAAGTACGTGCACGTGGAGTCTTGATGCCTGTCACTGCACACGTTTCCTCCTAAAATGGCTCTGTTGGAAGAGGCCACGGCAGCATTTCGTAATCCGCTCTCACCTTACAGAAGGCCTGGTACTCCTCCATCCTGGACCCGTGGTGGCCTCTCCCCCAGGCATGGCAAGTGACAGACTAGAGGCAGTTTAAGATTTGGGTGCCTTCATGTCCTTTAATTAAGTCACTCAGGTAAGGCTTCTTGCCCTTAGTTGTACATATTTTTTAATATATTTCCTTTTTTTAGCTCTTTTTATTTTCGTTATTTTTATTGTATTTTTTTTCCATTGCCATTTGTCTCCCTTATACAGGATTTGGCACAAATAACACCTCTTTTTTATTACAAAATCTTTTATTACAAAATCATAAGCGTGCAATTCTGTAACATACCAATATCACACTCAAGCCTGCTTTATGACATTTGAGGTGAAATGTTCAAATTAAAACGATAAATTATTACACCCATATCATTACCCTACCAACCACACTCTAGCAGGCCTTACGTCTGCTGGACCCTGTGTATTTTTGATAAGACAATTATATTAGATACATGGGGATTTGGCAGTGGGGTGTTCTGAAATTGGCATATGTCGTTAATTGGTGTTGAGAAGGAGTAATGACAATTTTCTGTAATGACCCAATGTCTTCTGCCACCTTCTTATAGTCAGAGAATGTATAGCTCCAGAACTAAAACCTGGGAGTGTAGGGAAGACCTAATTGAAAGCAGCCATGTTTTATTGCATCCAGGTGACAAATCCTGATCTGGCCATGTCTTATCTGGTTATCTGTCTTAGAATTATAATTGAAAAGTGAGACAGTTGTCACAGAGACACATCAACACATTTCATCAAATTGAAAAATGAAGTGAGACTATTTTCTGCTGAAAAATAACCCTGATTTGGCTGGTTGACGCGACAATGAAAATTGGCTTTGTCAATCTGCAGCTCTAAGATTTTGATGAACATATATTTAATGTTAAGTTAAAATAAATGTATTAAAATTTTTATACTGGCAAAATGGTATTAAAGTTACCAAAATTTTTATTTTCCTGAATTCCTTTTGCCTATGTTGAGTTTAATGAAAGACCAGTGAAAGAGGAACAGTTTTGGTCATTTGATAGGTCTTGTAAATAAAGTCTTGTTGATATACTTTCCAGAAACAGAAAGTGAATGACCTTAATAACAACATTACAGTCCTTTGGCAAGTCAAGTGGTTTCTAATACTTTGCTTTCAACAAAATTGAAGGCAGGACATAATTGAGCTAATAGATCATTAAAATTAATTTTCGATGACAGATGACTATGTAATCTTTGCATAAAACTAGGAAGGCATTCAAGAAATTGAGTGACATTGTTATAACAAAACTATTTCCATTCTCATGTACTTTTTTATGTGAATAAGATTTGTCAGTGATTGAACCTATAGAAATAACATATATAGGTGAAATTGATCCCTGTCTTCTCTAAACAAAAATTAGCATTTACCCAGGATACATGAGCTACTTCAGTGCAGGAGAACAGGAAGATATATCCATCCCATTAACAGATACATTTTTGGAAGATTTAGGTTGGTTTTTTTTTTACATTTACATTTTTAGTATACTCAACTTTAATAATTCAATCCACAAAAATATATAACATTTAGAGCATTATTGCCACAAGGAGTTTTAAAAATCAGTTTTTCTCTATATATGCATTTTATTTTATTTTTTTACAGAGAAGAATGTAGTATGATAGGATAGCCGGTAAAAAAGTCTTGCAAGCATAAATACAGTTTATATTAGAATAAAAGTCTGTAAGAGAAAAAGGTTGGAAATAAATTCAAAGGGAAGAGGAACAATATAAAATTAAAAAGGATCTTAGTTATTTTTTAAGTGGCTAAATGGTGGTATCAACATAGTTCAACAAATTATTGAACTATTTAAAATTCACTGGGTAAGCTTATATGAGTAATAAAAGTTTTCTTTGAATATGTCAATATTTACAATATTATAGAAATTTCATCCTTTACAACTATTTAAACATGGTGGAAACATTTAGACAACTTAAAAATGGGAGGGTACAATGGAGATACATAGTTTAAAAAATTATTTAGGGAATATCTACTCAAAATTTTGAAAACTATTACCATAAAGCAAATGTGTAATTATATATTTGAAATTTGTCAGTGTTTAATCAGCTTCTCAAAACTGTTATTTTAAAAACTCTAATCTCCCTTATCTTCAGTGTATACTTACAGAGATAATATTACTTATAGGATAAATGCTAACCTGTAGCTATATGGAGAAAAACACATAAATTTTCCTATGTTAAGAAAAATTACAGAACACTGGATGACTTTTAGAAATGTGATTTTTATCTTTCGAGCCGTGGTAGAGTCTTTCTCACAACTTTAAAGGACTCATTCAGCTAACACTGGTGGTAACAGGTTTGAACTGTGCCCGCCAGTTATCTTCACGGTCTTGGTGTCCGAGGACAGGAATATGCCCATGTGTCTCTATGGAGACGACTGAGTGACACTTTGTACAGACATTCACGTGTCTGCTGTTAGAATGGACAATGGCTGTTAAGAGTTTTTATTTTTAATTTCCTTTTCTTCCCACCCTGGATCTAGCTGTCAACTGCGCTTCATCCTACTACATGTGCAGCTTACTCTACGGGGACATGAGTTATTGAAGAAGAGCCATTGTTCTTTGTCACAACGCTAACTGCTGCTCTAGGGTACTTAGGAGAACATGGACCCAATAGAGTTAATGTACTTACTCCAGTTTCCCTGTTAAGCTCAGGAAAGAACTGACTTTGAGTATGTAAATCTGGCCAAATAACTGTTAATTATTTGCAGTGCCTCTTCTATTTGTAAGAATCTTAAAGCTAAGTAAAACTTGCATTTATCTCTTTATAAAGCCAGAACTTACTGTTTCAAAACCAAAGATCAAGTTAGGTTCATTTTTGGTTTTGCCAAGGCTACTTGCCTCTTCATTGAGGTTGCCTGAAAGGTTCAGTCAAATTGGCTTTCCACCAAATAAAACGCAGTGTGCTCTGTACAGTTTTGACCCAGAATCAGGTGAATCTCAGCAGTCTTGGCTGAGCTACATTGTAAAATTTTGGATTCGTTCAAACTTGACACTTCCTGGGAACCCATTCAAACTGAAACCGGAAAAAGGTTTTGCACAAACCCTGCGCTGCCCGTTCTGCCAAGTTTCCCACTGCTCCAATGTTCGCCTACCTTCTGTATATTCGCATCGAGGGCAAGCGGAAATGTCCTCATGAATCTCTCATGAGGGATCTTGGTTGCAACAATCTAGACATTCTCCTTTCACTACCTTGTCCCAAAGCACAGAGCCAGTATTCTGTGTTAGTCAGCTTCAAAATATGTATGTTTTCCAATAATGGGGTCATCGTCAGAGGGTTACATTTCCACAACATGACCGTGCTTATGGTCAAATGAAGAAAATGCTACTAAAACAAGTAGGCTCTTTATTCAGAGTTGCAACCTGTGGCAAAAGGCGATAACCAAACGAAAAACGTAAGACTTACTTCAACCTGCAGTGATGGTTACAGCCCTGTCAAATTTTTCATAAACATGGTGACACAGGGAACGTATCATTGAGAAATTGCATAATGAATGTTAACTTCGCCAGCAGATGAATTTAATATTGTTGAATTGCTCATGGTTTGGAGTTCAGACTGACAGCTTCATATTTGATGCTGATAAGTAGTCATACCGCCTCTCTAAGGACCTTCTTTGATAATGTATTTTAATAGTCATGTTCTAAACACTTTCAATAACGCATTTTCTGGGTAAAAATCTCTTGCTTTATATTGTGAGGATAATATGGGTGTATATTATAAAACACAATAAAAGTATTTTTGAAAAATATTTTATATACATGGAATGCTTTCTGTTCTCTTTAAGAGAGAATATTTGGATGAAATCTCAGAGTAATTGTGTATTAAGTTGTTTTTTAAGATCCTAACAACTATAAAACAAAATACTAGTATTATACCCTCATTGTACATATAGTTGGTGTGAATACTGTATGTTATATGCATTTCTGAAGTAGCCTTTAAATGAAAAGCTATTTGGGGAATTTTCCTATTGTGCATCAAAGTTCAATCAATTACATATAATTTCAGTTGAGCAGTATTATATGCCTAGTTTGAAAAATGGTGGTATGATACAAATAATATCTGACTGAGAGTCAGTAAAGCTAGGTTCTGGCCACTTCTCTACCATAGCCAGGCACATGACCCTGGTTAAGTTGCTTAAACTCTACACTTTAATTTTCTTTACTTTTTAATGAGTGGGCTGGACTAGGTAGTATTAAAAGGTCCTGTCCCCAGTTGGCCATTGTCCAGTGTAGGAGGACTTAAAAATCTGATCTTCACAAGATTTCCATTCTGCCAATAGTTTCTATCAACCAATTTGGTCAGATAATATTATACAACAGATATTAGTTTAGTCTCTACGTGTCTCAATAGCATCCTGGGGCACGTAGCAGAGTAGGTCCCTGCTGCCACGGGTCTCACCTTTTAGGTAGTCACAATAGGAAGGATTCTTAGAGATTCTTGTGAAACCCCTCACCCTACAGGTGAGAAGTCTAGAGGCCAGAGTAGTTTGTAAATTGCCAAATGTGGCAAAACTTGGGCTAGATTTCAAGTGTTCTCATTAGTGACACAGTATTCTTTTCATTGTACATATTCCACTCGTGACCGGTGGGTGTAATGAAGACATAATCAAGGAACACTGTGCAATGTCTAGTAGATGCCACAAAGTGAAAAGGAAGATAATTAACAACCAGATTCCATATTTACCTTGAGCAGGACAAGAAGTAGACCCATAAATGGGACACCGTCATTCTTGGACCCTATTTAGAATTGTTAGAACATGCCCTCCACTTCACAGTAAATGGGGTTTCATAAAGCCACTTTGATCTGGTTTCCTTCATTTTAAAGAAAAGAGTTGGCATGCCCCGAGGTTGCATTACTAGTTGAGCTTGCTCAGTGATATCAAATGCCTCGGTCGATCTTTTTTTTTTTTTTTTTTTTAAATTCATCTGCATACCAGCTCTAATTCCACTTACACAGGTGTTTAAAAAGTTTAAGGGCTTTTAATAAACTTTGATCTGAGATGAAAGGCTAGAGAGAATATAAATTGTCACTATTAGCACTATTAATATAAATATCCAAAGTAGTCTTATGTTAATTATTTAACATTAGTAAACAATTTCAACCTATCATTGCCCCCAATTACATTGTATTTAAACATCAAAGAGTTTAATTGGCAAAACCATCAAAATAGACCTTCCCTTCCCACTATTCTCTTTAGGCTCTTTTCTTAATTATTTTGGATAGCTGGCGTTCCATAAATGATTTTCTAGAACTTCTTCAATGTTTTTCTCTGCTAGGATCTTCCTGCAGCTACAGCAAAGCCATCCTTGACTTGCTTGTTTTATTGTCTGCAGACATTAACCAGACAGGCACATTAACTACGGACTCACTGACTTAAAACACTGGGATTCAATGAAGTACTCCCTTACATATTTTTAGAGAACTTTCTGTATCTATTTTTATTCCTTATTTCTCAGAATTTGTTCTTCTCTGTAATATCTCAAAGTAATGAGGAGCTCAATAGACATTAGTTTTTCCCTGAAGAAGAATGCATTTCTTCCCAGACAAGTAGGAGTTGAGTGAGAGGGTAAGGGAGAAGCCAGGTGAACTCTGAAATTCTTAGAAAATATCTGGACTTGTGGACTGGAGTTAGAAGACCTGGTTGTGAGTCCTGGCACTTGGAAATGGGCATCTCACTTAATGTCTCTGAGCCTAATTTATGTCTCCTATGAAATGAAATAGGCCCACTACTTTTCTTGTATATCTCACAGGTTTGCTGAGAAGATTAAATGAGATAGTGGATGGGAAAGTCCTCTTCCAATTTTTAAAAATACTACCCCCCTTTGTGTGCATTACCATCGCCAGTCTCAAGAGCAGTATATGGACTGGGAAGTTTTGACCCATCACTCAGGTCTTTTGAATTTTCATCCTAGTTTTGCCCTGCTGGTTATGTGTCTTGGCATTCTATGTTACACAGATTTTACCTCCAAAATTCAATTCAGTTGTTCCAAGTTTGGGCTCTGGGAAATTTAAATTGATAGCCTGTATTTAATAATCCTAAAAATTTTAGTTCGACACACACCCACCCCAAATTCAGTTGACCTAGAGTAACTCCCAGTATTTTTTAAAGCTTCTCAGATAGTCCTAATGAGACATCAGGGTTGAGAATTACTGAGCTCGGCCATCTCCACTGGGCCCTTTGAGAGTGCCCATCCCCCGGAGCCTGCTGTTCTCTGCCTTCATGTCTACTGAGTTCAGTGCTGTTTCTTTCCACCGAATTAAGTTCCTGCCTTTTCAGCTGATAACATTGTGTATTCTGTCCCCAGCATTTTTTTCTAATCCACCAAAACAACAGCAGTGAGATTCTTTCTCAAACATTTTCTTTAATTTTCTTGCGTCCAAGAATCTAGGGCGCTTAATTTCAGCATCTTACTAAAACTTCAATTTGTTAGACCTAATTTTGAGAGCATATTTGTCCAGTTATGAATTCACCACATCACGGATTCTCTGATTTTAACAAATTGGCCAGTTTACAAAAACAGTATCTTTGGACACTGTATGAACAGTTACAAAAACAAGTCATTTTGTAAATCAGTAATATATTAGATAAATTGCCTACGTAGTCAGTTGGCTTTGGACATGTTAACTAAGATTATGTAAACTACCTGCCTCCCTCATCTCATCTTTCTAGTTTTCCCTCTTCTGCTTTTGGGGTAATGCCCTCATACCATCATACTTACACCTTTTATTCCTTTCTCCTTTCAACATGTGACAACCAACTACTCCATGCAAAGGACAATTGGACATAGTTCATCTTGCAAGGTCCTGTAGGACAAATACTTCGTGAACTCTCAGACCTCACATCATACCCCACCGAAGTGGTTTAGGAAGGCTCAGGGATGAGAAATTTGGTGTGAAAGGATGGAGAGGAGGTGACCATAAAAGGCTTTCTGGGGTGGTTTCATCTTCAGTAAATCACCAAGGTCAATTGGACTCAGTGTTGGTTTTTTAATTTCTTTTAGTAAGGAATGATTTTTTTTTTACTTTTATTCTTTTTTTTTTTTAAAGAGGTCTTCCAAAGAACAAAGAGAATTTTTCCTTTCTTAAAATAGGAAAAAACTCATTCTGTCTTGCAAATTCCATATGGGTCTATTAAACCTTGTTATAAATCTAAGATACATAACAAATTTTGTGGATCTTATTTTCTTGTAACATTTTCTTATTTTCTCATCCTAGAAAGTATTTTATTGTTATTCATCAATTGTTTTGAACTATGCTAAAAAAGACAAATTATATGAAAATGAAAGAATACTGGAATCACGTAGAAGGATGTTAAGATAAGTGAACTATTATATAAGATTTGAGGTTTCTTATGGTGTTGTTGAATCATTGGAGGAGTCTGAGATTTTACTCTACTTGCAAGTTACCAAGTTAGCTGACCACACTACCACACTTTCACAGACGCTGGAGGAGACATGATAAAGACTTCATTGTATACAGCAGGCCCCATGAGCTACATGTTTGCATCGGTTCCCTTTGTTCCTCAAGTCCTGTAGGGGCAATGTGGAGATGGGTTCAGGTGGGTGTTGCACACACAGTGAGTTTGTGTCCCATGTGAGGAGCCCTGAGCTTTCGCAACCCCTGATTTTATACAGGGAGCTACAACAAATCCTACCCAACCTTTGTCGCAGACAGAGTCACTATCTCTATTTTCCAATACGTTCTCTGTACAAACATCCTGAGTAGCTATCACAAACATCATGCAATGCCATGGAGCATACCTTCCAACAAAATATTGTATTATTGCTCAGGAACAAGTTTTTAATTTTTTATTAGCATTATTACTTTTATTGAACTTAGATTGAAAATTCAGAATTTCTCATTTGCTCTCATGACAAAGAAAACTGACAGAGAAAGACATTTCACAGTTATTAGATGAATCAAAGGATGAATATAAAGAGACAGACAGTGGTGATCTAGATAATAATGGTGATGGTGAAATTGATTGTATAAGCAAAAAGTCATGCGTCTTCAAATGATAATATCCTATATGAATTTTTGCAAATTCAGGAATCAATAAATGAACAATATATTTCTAAGGACAAAAGGGAAATTGAGTGCCCTCATCCGGTTAGGTATTCAACAAGCAGGGCTTCATTACATAATGTTTTGCAACAAGAACCTGAACTTAGCCATTTTGCCGAAAGAGTGTTTGACAGTATTCTTTCATCTTTTATTATCTTTGAGCACCAAAATTAACTTCATGTAGTTTCTAAGTGAGTAAATGTTGAAATCCGATTGTATAAAAACGTGATGGTAAGGAAAAGATAATGCAGCAATGAAAATTTTCATTGAATCGATCATGCTTATAAATCTGAAAAATAAAAAAAAATTGTAATTATGTAGTAAAGAAGATGATGACCTTGTCAATTTAAAAATATTAGGAGCTGTCACATCTTCAAAACACAGTTTAGAAATACTGTGTTTTGAAGATGCAAGTCCAAGAAGAGCAAACCAGAAGTTATAATAAACTAGAACGCATTAGAAATAGATTTGAAGTCTGGAATTAGTATTTCTACAGTAAGATGGGCATGTTCTGGGACTGTGAATGACAGTTATTCAGCAGTGCATTGCATTCAGACCTTCAAAACAGGAGAATATGTAATATACTTAAATCCTCAGTAAAATTTCTAACGAAGTTGTTTTTCACTCTCTCTATTTTCCTCTAACTAAAATATTTTTTAAAAACTCCCATCCATTGGCCCAGAATAATAAATGGTGACCACACCACTAATTTTTTTAATATACTAAGGATTAAGCAAAAGTACATTGTCATTGTCGTGTTACAGGATCTGGGAGCAAACTGCCATTCTGCGTTCCCACCTTTCTGTTTGTTGTTTGTTGTTGGTTTGTTTTGTTATACATGAAGTCCTTTGGTTCGCACAGTGTGCAAGTTACAATTAACTCCAAGTGACAGTACTATAAATGTCATAGACCCAGTTTTCACTGTCATTAGGCACCTCCTTGGCATCTCCAGAAAGGTTTTTAAACCACAGTTTCCTCTAAGTTTAAGAGGAAGAGGGAGCATATATACTTTAAGCAGGGCTCACCAAGACTTTGAGATAGCACCTATGTCTGCACCCTCTTAGAAGTAACAGAAAGCAAAGCTCTCCCTGTGGCCTCCAGCTAAAGTTTGGTGGTGGCAGGGGAAACACTATAAAATACTTGGATATTAGTCTTTCTAACTGGTACTTCTCATGGGTGTTTTGTCCTAGACTATCCCAAGAAAATGTGGGAAGCAGGAGTCATCACATAATGACAGGAGTCATTATTTCATCTAGAACTTACAGACCCAGATTCACTTGACAGCATATAGGATTGTCCTCCAAGTTCTAGGAGTGTATCCTAGAACTTACACACCCAGATTCACTTGACAGCATATAGGATTGTCCCCCAAGCAAATGGGAGTTAGCTGGTTTTTCACATTAGCAAATTTTAAAAATATCACCGCATGTATAAAGTTACCAGATGACTGAGAAGCAATTGTAGTATCAAATATAATGTTTATTGAACAGTTATTATGTATTAACACCATAGATACAAACACAGTAAGGCATAGTTCCTATACTTAAAATTCCCCAATTGAATGGGAAAAGAGGCAGTTAATGAAAAATTACAATATACATATCTCTTGCTGTTGCTCTAAGTATTTTCATTCAGGAACCAAAAGAATATACTTGATCTGAATCTGGTCAGCATTTGCAGAATGAAGTCTGTTGTAGTGATGTTATAGTTTGATTTGCACATGGCAGGCGCTTAGTAAGTGCTTGTCGGATAAAGGAAAGACTGGATATCCTATGCAGTTTCTGTATAAGTGTGGTGTAGTCCTGCCCAATGTCCAGAGTGTTGCATGTTTTCTAGTTTTCATAATGTATTTTAAATGCCTGAAATCATATGGTTTTCCCTACTTACTACTAATTTTCTTTAATGCTTCTAGTAAAGGCTACAGAATGTGTTCATTTCAGTTGAGATGTTAAAATGAAGTGGGGCAGGGAGTGGGGAGGAACCTAAGTTCAAAATATCAGATTCCCTTGGCAAGACTAACTCCTTTTCATACTAACCACCAGGGCACAAAGCTTCATTGTCGTCCAGCTGAATGAATGTGTGACTTTCATTTATAAAAAAGAAAAAAAAAAAAAACCTTTCTAGCAATTGAAGTTTCAGGAAGACAATTGGTTGTGGCAAATGTCAGGTGAATTTGCTCACCGAATAGTACTGTCAGCTGGATTTTGCCCACTGGTTTTTATGGTCCATCTTCCACAGCCAATGGCTACACATTTAGAAACTGATGTTAACTATCTACAGTTCATCTCATATACTCACACATCCCCACTTACCCTTCTCTTTAGCCATTCAGAACATATCCAGTATACTTCGAGTTCACCTTTAGTGAGCTATCTACCAAAATATATTGCTGTAACTTCAAATTGTTGGTACTGGGAGCTAAGTATGGCTTGGCAGTTGGGATGCCTTAAGAGATAGTTCACGTGAATTTTCGATGGCTTTAAAGAATTCCGGAGAGTCACTGCTTTGGCGGTAGTTGGCCAGGAAAATTCTTTGTACAAGATCCAGAAAAGTGTTTCTAAGTGTTCAAAAAAGGATCAATTATGAGCCAACTTTAAAAGTATGGGCAGAGTTGATCTCAGTTATTTTTGAAAGAAATCTCAAAGCCACAACAATGAAAATAAAATACGTTGCCTGATTTCTATTTAGATCTGATCTGCCTGTCACCAGAAATTCATCCATATGGAGGGATTAACTGTTCACATGTTCTTTCAACATCCATGTGTTGTGTGTGGAGTAATGGAAAATGATTAATTGGTTCTGTTATTCCCTTTGAGAATACAGGGCATCTCTTAAAAAGGAAATAGCCCTTTATTTTGAGAACAGAGATTAATTATGTTCACCTCACCAAAGTACTTTTAAGTAAATTAGCCTGGGCCCTACCTCAGCCAGAACAATTACAATTCCTTATCAGTGTTCCTTATTGGGACCCCATTCCATGTTAACTATGGAAGAGGCAAACTCGATTGCCTAGTGGAGCATGTCCCGGCACCTTGCGACTGGGGCTTTGCAGTGTTTGGGAAATGATGAGCACTTTCAGTGCCGGCCCTGTTTCCTGGGCCCCCGTCATCTCATCCGCAGGAAGCAGGTTGCTCTTCACATCACACGTTTCCGCTTTATCTTGTCAGGTCCACAAAAAGGTTTTGTTTTCATCTTCCTCTCTTTAACTGTCTAGACCATTTGACACAACTTGACTGTCCCTCATTTTTCTTCCAGTTTTTAAAAATTATTATTCATTTAATTGTGAGTCTATTTGGAAACATTCTCTGACTCTCAAAGGGAGTCATTTTTTGAAATTCTACCTTCAAAAACAACTTGTGCTGTATTTTTCTTTTCACATCTCTAACTTCTAAGTGTGTCTTTATTGATCTTTGGAGAAGGTTTTATTGATAACACTAAAATCTATTGTACGTAATACGAGTACTCAGCACTGGAAATATATGAAAAAATATAGTCCACCCTCTAAGGAATTTGCTGTCTACTGAAAGGGACAAATAAACCTACTGAGAGGGGAAGTGATGAGACGTGTGATGGGAGACATGTCTGTGTGTAGGAAGCACTGAGGATGAGCACCTCACCCAGACATTGGGGGAGAAGTCTGCAGAACAATAACTAACTAGTGTTGTCATTGTAATCATAGCCAGTGTTCATTGCTGACTAGTGCCCCACCCTCCCCAAGTGCTTTATGTGTATTCATATATTTGATCCTCACAATAACTCTTCACTATGGGTATTATTATGACTCCTCCTTATAGATGAGAAAACTGACTCCCACTGCAGAGATCTCCAGGAATTTCTATAGGGACACATAGCCAGTAGGTGACTAAATTAGGATCTCAACTCAGGCTTGCCTCCTCAAGAGCCTATGCCTCTAATTGTCGTGTTAGAGGAGGTAGTGACCAAGGTAGGTCTTGCGGAAGGAGCATCAGTGAGCTGAAGGCAGTGTGTAGAGAACATTTTGACAGATGGACCTTCATTTGCAAAGCCATGATGGCACAGAGCTTGAGGAGAGAAGCAACGTTACGGAATGACATTTACGGTAAGAGAACCAAAATGTATTTAGCAAGCCGTATTTAGAAGAGGGGAAAACTGTAAAATCAATACTTATTTTGTTAGGACAGTTATAAAATGAAAAAATAAGCAAGTTCTTTGTTTATTTTTGGAAGTTTCTGTTCTAAGAACACAAAATGACAATAGTTGGAGTTGGTCATTTGATGGGGCAAGCACCCAAGAAGACAAAAAATGTCTTTCCTCCTGTTTTTCTCATGCAGTCATTAGCTTTGCAGAGTGCAGGTGTTTTCACCCCACCAGTGTTCTGGGGTAAACATTAACCCCTGGGACCCCATATATGGTTTGGGTTTGTCTTTATTTTACTTCCTCTCTATAAAATCATTTTCTACCATCTGTCCAACTTCTGAAGCTTAAAAATCAGATTTGATCCTACTTTGGAAAGAAGCGAAAGCTACAGCGGACTAAATCTAGAGCCTGAAGGGTCCTTAGACACCTTCAGAACCTACTTTCCTATTTTCCTCATTTAGAAACTGAAGCACACAGGTTAAATGAGTTTCCCGGGTTCATACAACTGAGATATAACTTTGTATCTCTGGATTTCTAACCGCTGATCTTACTCTCTATGTCTTGCCGCCTGTCCTCAAACAGATAGCTATCTATTACAAATAAAAATCTTATCTAATTAATATAAATAATCTAATGTTATATGTGTTCTTGTTATGTTTTGTGATAGTGTTCGGGGTAAATCCAGAGTTTTGGCTGCAGCACCATTGGCCTTCTTGGGCCTCAGTATGTTCTCCCAATAAATGTCTCATGCAGCTCCACCCAGATGGCCCTCCTGGGAGTGAGATGCCTGTCTCATTTCCTCTCAGGACTCCCAAGCTTCCTTTTTTTCTCTTGATTGGGGATGGGGGGAGGTTAGGAATCTGCAGGAAATATTTGAGGAGTCCTTTTGGCTATAAATGCAAGCATGTCACTCCTCTGCTCAAAACTGTCAGAAGACCTTCCATCTCATTTTGAATTAAGTACAAAAACTTCTGTGGCCTAAAATGCTCTCTAGGATCTCGCCCCAGGCATCTCTGTTCTCATGTTATGCTCTTCCTCAGCTCATTTGTAGAATATAGAGTAGGCATTCAGTATGTTTGCAGATTGAATAAATGAATCAAATAATTTCCTTAGTTGAATGACTCATTTGTTCATTCAAGAAGCAATACATCGATTATGGAGGCACTGTAATGAAGTGATGGGGGTACACCGGTGAGCAAGACAGACATTTCCTACCCTCCTGATGCTTACCCCCCAGTGTCAGTGCAAACAGCAATCAAACAACCACACAAACCAATATAACATTAGTATTCTAGTAAGTGTTACAAAGGGAAGGCTCATGGTGCAGTGGGGGAGCTTGTTTGACGTTTGCCTTCACTGAAGAAGTGATGGGAGATTGGAAAGACAATGAAAGACAGTCATTTAAGATTAATACATTTCATTAAATGTAAATTTTACATTAAAATAAATATTCAAATGAGGTTAATGATATGCATTCTAAGGTCTTTAGGGGACAGTGTACCAATGTATGCAAAAAATGAGTGCTGACCTACAAACCAAAGGGTTGCCAGTTTGATTTCTGGTCAGGGCATATGCCTGGTTTGTAGACCAGGTCCCCAGTAGGGGGTACACAAGAGGCAACCACACATTGATGTTGCTCTTGCTCTCTTTCTCTTTCCCTTCCCCTCTGTCTAAAAATAAATAAATAAAATATTTTAAAAAATAACTTGATTAATGGATAGAAGTAGGGATAGATAGATGGATTCATGTGTGATAGAGAAATATAAGAAAATGTTGATAGCAGAATCTAGGTGGTAGGTGTATGGGTGATCTCTATCAATTTCTTTCAGATTTCCTGTATGCTTGAAAATGCTCGTAATATTGGGGAAGGGAGTTTTAACCAGGTAAGGAAACTGGAGGGAACAGTCTCCGCTGAGGGTACAGTATGTACAAAAGTGATTTATTTGCCATTACACTGGTTATTTTTATGTTTTGGATGAGTCTGTAGAGCAACAGATATATTTCTAAAGATTGGGTACAGTGCTAATTAAGTTCACCTTGTTCACGCTTTATACCCTGTTGACTAATTTTTATTAGCTCTAATTTTAAAGTATCACTGACCTCCCCTTCTATCTTTCAGAATTACTAGAGTTGATAGCCCCTCACAGAATCAGCATTTGCTTTTAAATACCTGCTATTTGGAGAGTACTTGCCAATTTTCAGTGCACTCTCACATCCATGGGCTTACTTGATAATGACATCTATCCTGTGGGTGTGAAATAATGAAGACCATCACGATTTGTCCTTATTTGGTGAATGAACGGTTGAATGAATGAATGAATGAATGAGGCTGATGCTTGGGAGGGCAGGGAAAAGCGGTACACCCCAAACCCCCAAATACAAGAAAGTGACATTACTGGAGCTATGCCCGTCCACAAGCAGGCACGCTGACTTCCCGTTAGCATACCTTCCACCTCACCACTGTCCCTTGGATGGCTTGAAACCCATGTCTGGGACCAGTAAATCCAAAAGCAGTTTCTTTACCTGCCACTTTCACAGAAATTGCTAAACTCAGTCTTTTCCAGGAAACCTTTGCTCATACTATTTGCCCATTATTAACAGGCAGTCACATTTGGGGGACAAATATCTTTAAATTTCTTTGTAAGTGTATTTTATTTTCAGTTAAGAAATTTCTGTGAGTTATTTTATAGAAATTAGTTTGTGGATCTCAAGACCCTCCTCTTTGCAGAGCAGTTGCGAGGGTCTAACTCATTGCTCAGCTTGCAGAGATCACTCAATTAATCCTTGCTTTTCTTGTGTGTGGTTTTTCCTTTATGTCAGAGAGGCAGGAAAAATCTCATGGGGAAGAGATATGTTTCTTTATTCCCTCTCTATTCCTTTCTCCTTCAACTCATTCATTTTTTTAAAAAATCCCAAATTAAACTAACAGTAAGGTCATGGGTTGACTGGAACTTATAATTTGTTTATGTCTAAAAGTAAGAAAGCAATAATTTGGAATGGCAGGTTCCGTAGATTCATGTAGTTCATCATTTAAAAAAATTATTTTGAATGAGAGAAAATACCTAGAAAGCCTTTTTCATCCAAGTTTTCCGGTAAAGATATACTAATTATTCTCCAATTGTATACATTTTTACTTTTTAAAGGAGGTCTTCCACTTTTGATTAGAACAGTGTTGTATGAAGTCAGCTAGAATTTGTTGACAAAAATTCTTTGGGATATTAGCTCAAATATAGTCACTGATGTCATATTGCCACATTAACTGGTGTTTTTGTTGAATAAGCCTCATGCACCTCTTACCCCAAGACACATGCAAACACCTCTAAGAGGGTGTCTGATCTTTAGACCTCTCTCAATGAGCACAATCTAGAAATAGGAGAGTTTCCTCACACTCCAGGAAATCCACACACCTTTGAGCACGGGGCGCTTTGGAGGAAGGGCGTGCATCAGCAGAGCGCTCTGCTGTCCTGGTCTCTGCTACCGTGCAGCTTGGCTCCAGCGAGCGCCTTCCCCAGTCTGGATGGAAAGAAGGCCCCGTGAAGCCAGTACAGCTGTGCTGGATGCAGTCACCGCAAGCGAAAAGTCAGACAGTCTGTCCTTTTTATGATCTCACCCTTCCTCTCCTTGGAACTTGTTTACTCAGGTCCTTTTACCATCTTTCAGCCATTTGTCAAAGGTTCGCAGCGGATCTCTTTCCAAATGAAATAGAATTGCATTTTTGAACCCAAATAAGCTGCTCCATAACCTTGTTTATTTAATATCTGTGTAGTGCCAAAAATGCACACACTTACTTTAAAATAAAATAAAATTATAGACAGCATCTTCTTTATTTATCGTCTGAACCTCAAAACATGTGACTCCAATAGCACTCTAAGAAAATTGCAGCTGTTGTATGTTAATAAGAAAATAAGCACATGCATTTTTATTAAAAAGTCTATTTATTAAAATATTCCTATGATTAAATTTGTTTCTTAAGCTTTCTCTACAGGAAACAAAAATCTAAGAGCTGCAGTGAAACCCCATCCTTATTCCTAAGTGCTACTACTTACATTATCGTACTGTCCCGTTCAGTATCTCTGGTCTTCTGAAACAAATGGATGACTGAAGAAAAATGTTCTGTGGACTCAGTACAAAGTGCTCAGATCCACACAGTTTGATGTGCATTGAAGATTTTGGGACAGTAAACTTGCCAGCTCATTCTTTGCCTTTTCAACAGATATCTAAACACGTGTGTAGGTGCAAAAGCCACAGGGCCTAAAAGACTGGATTTCTGAATGTCACTGTTGTTGCTATCACTTGATCTTGCCCTTGGTCTAGAGAAAATAAATGCAACACCAAATTTTGCTTTTGGGTTTTTAATAAAGAGGCCAAGAGTTGGAGGGTTAATTGGAACATGGTAACTCTGCCTTTATTCAGCCAAAATTTATTGAAGCCCCTCTTGTGGCCAGATAGTGCGCTATGCTAATGCTAAATGTCACCAAAATAGAAGATGTTAGTATCGTACACTCTGGTCCCATACTTCCTCTAACCAACACAAAAAATATCCTAACCCTTGGTGTGTGTATATGCCTGAATGCATAGTCTGGAGGACGGATTCTTTACCACTGGCAAATCGAACTTCTTCCTGGGTTCATAAAACTTCTCTCCCAGAAATAAGTCTATCAAGGACATATCTCCAAAATTGTAGCTGCTAAGAGTTAAGAACTAGAGAGGAATTAGGAATTACATAAAGTACTCACTGTTACACCTTCTGGTTGCTCTCCTTTTCAGCTGGTGATGTACCACAAAAAAATTGTAAGAGAATTGCCACATTACAACAGAGAAGTTGGATTCACATCAGCATTTTGCTCACAGAAGACAGTGAGGAGGTTCTTCAGCTGCCTCATCTGTGTAATGGGGATAACAGTAGTGTCTACATCATAGTGTGAAGTGAGGACGAAGACATTTTTCAAAATTGAATGACGCTGTTTTGGCTTAGTTCTCATCATGCTACTTAACCGTGTTAGGAACAATTGATCATTTGCTTTGCCACTGCTCCTAGGCCAGTGGAAGGTCAGCTCTGTAAGCCTCTGAGAGAAACCAAGTGTTATACACACTATCAGTCTTTTATGAAATAAGTCTTAATTGTGGATTTTTCTTTGTTTTCAGACTTCATATAAAATTTAAGATCTTGTAACATTTTCAAAAGAGAAACAGTCTTTGACCCTTTAGTTCTTCTAGAAAATTGATTTAAGAATATTAAAGACAGGTTAAGCACCTGTCACTTGCTGGTGTCATCATTAAATAAACTTGAGAAATGGTTCCCTTAATTCTAACAGTGGGGATTTGTCTGTAAATTAATCAATTTAAAATGTAAAAGTTTCCCTGACTCTCGGTGAGATATTTTGTTGTTATGGTGGTGAGATATTTTGTTGTTATGGCGTCTCTAAATTCCAGCGTGTTCCGTATTCAGACTACGCATCTGCTACTGGTTGCTGCCTCTCTGGTGCTGTTAGCTCTTGAGGAAAAGTCAGCTTGCTTCCCTTAGCATCAGGCTCGCCAGGTCCTTCCTGACGGTCACAAAGGGTAAAATTTTCTTCCTTTTTATGGCCAAGTAGTATTCTATTGTGTGAATTGTCCCATCAGAGAAAGACAAATACCATATGATTCCATTCATATGTGGAATCTAATGGACAAACTAAACTAGCAAGGAAAGTGGGGGCAGACTCGTAGGGGGAAAGCAGGATGACAGCTGTGGGGGCAGGGGGAGTGAGCAAAAAGGGAAAAGCACTCTTGGACATGGACTTCAGTGCAGTGATTGCGGGGGGAAGGGGGGTATAAGGGGATCAAATGGTAGTGGAGAAATACAATAAAGATTAAATAAAAATCAATAAATAAACTTCAGTCAAAAGAAGTCAACTTGCAATGACATGTAATGTGAAAAGACTTTAACCACAGAACCAGAGCCAATCTCACATTTAAAAAAGAAAAGTTTGAGTACACTATTGACACTCTTAAATCTCTGTGCCTCAGTGGTGGTTTTAAGCACCCTTACATGCATACAGAGAGGGGAGGACAGTTGGAAAATAAATGTGCCCCCACCATATCTCAACCATGAAATTATGAGACCTAAGATGCTGGAAGGGCCAGACTCCACTGCCTTCACTAGTTTGCCTCTTATTGTTGCAGATGGCCTAGAAATCTTAGCATCTGTATGTGTAATTTCCTTAGAATAAATCCAGTTGGGTTTTTTCTTTGTGTATTTCTTATATCTTTTGCATATGTATATTCCTCCTCCCATTAACTTAAAAGAATAGGAACTACACTCTCTATGTTTTGTGAGGCTTTCTGTGGTATCTAGATGTACATTTGATGTTAATTGACTGATGAGAATATAAGGATGAAGAGAAAGGTATGTGTACCAGAAAGCATTTGTGATGTTGAGGAAGATATTTAGAAACAACACATAAATTGAAATAAGCCACAACTAAAAATGGATCATAAGAAAGTATAAAGATATTATTGAAGATTATAAAGTATATAGATATGAGTATATAGATATGAAAGTATATAGGTAGGAGTGTGGGGGTGAGGAGTAGAAAAATAACTGCATTTAAGAAGAAGGAGCCAACACTTTTTTTATGATTCACTCAAAAAAGGGAGCCATTTGAATATGCATCCAAATGCATAACCAAATAGTCAAACTAGTATGTGAAACATGTAAGAAAAAAATGTCTCATGCAACACTTGGTCGACTGAAAATTTTAAGCAAAACTATATACATAACATGTTGGATTTTACACTAGGAAAAGAGATTATTGCTTATGTAAGTAACAAAGTGAGTTTAACGTATTTTACCCAGATTCAGAGGGTCACTTCTGAATGTGAAAAATTATAGGATAAAAGACAGAAATAAGGTTTTAAAACTACAAGTCTGCTGGAATCATTTTTTATGAAAACTTTATTCAAAGCATAAAATTTTGCTTGAAAATCACCATGGCATTCATTTGTATTGTATTGTTTAAGGGCAATATAATTCTTGAGGAAATGTATAGTTTTACCATTTAAATGCATATAGCACATATGAACTACTTGCTCTCTTCAGCCTCTGTGTTACACCTGTATTAAGAAACACGCCATTTTGATGAATATGCCCTACACATGAAGAAATTAAATGAAGCCATTTATGATGCATGGTGGTGTAAGTGAGCACGTGTGGGTAAAAAAGTGTAACAAGCATATAAATCAGCCGGTGTGCTGCAAGAATTTTTAAAGCATGCAGTACCTTACTATTTAGTATGGGGCATCGGCCTCTTTTCCTGTGGATTGTCAAATAAAAAAATATGACAACAGTCAACACAACAATAGCCATCCAGTATGAATGAATCAAAATTGTTTTTGTCAGATTGGCAAATGTATATATTTTTAGCATGCTTCAGAATTTTAGTAATCAGTTTATGTGTGCCATGAGAGGCAAAAAGTTGAAACTCAGTGATATAAATGTTAACCAGAAGGAGCAAAATACTGAATCCTTTAAATGGAACTGGGCAAGGAAGATTTTGTGAACTTGAATAAAAAGCACATATGACTTTCAATTTCAAAATGGTGAACTAAGGGTGTTTCTGCTCTTCTCTCAAAGATTAACATTAGAAAAATAAGAATATGAAGAAGTAGAAACACTGATTTGTAAGTTGACAACTAGAAGACATATGTGACTTGAAGAACATTGAAAGAAAAATGGTAAAATGACAGAACAGAGAAAGTGAAAAACAGGTGTCTGTCAATGGGACAGCAATGGAGAGCCAGGCTTATTCATGCAGAATTTCACAGAGGCTTTTGAATTGGAGGTACTAATTACTGCAGAAGAAGGTGGAAGTGAGTACATGGCAAGTGTATGCAAGGAGGAGTTACACCCTCAGCTCTGCCTGCATCCTGGTCCCCACACAGACCCTGCAGAGACACAGGAATATTCTCTGGAGCAACTTTGGATTGGAAATGAAGACAGAGAACAGCATTAAAATGAAAAAAGGATTTAAAATAGGAAGATGAAGTGAAAGTGGCTATACCAAATGATGAGAACACCAGTTCCTAACCTCCTCTAGTTCCAGAAAAACTGAACTTCCCCTAAGGGGGAAAAAAAGACTTCCATATACTCCTAATTTAGAGCCTCCACCCTACTCCCCCTGAAAAAAAGCCAGTGACCAACCACCTGATGGGTCCACATTTAATTATGTAAGTCTCAGGCATTATCTGCAATAATTAATGCTGTGCCGTGGATTGGTGTCTAACAGTCCCTGAAACCTCATGGCTTCATGCTGTCGAGGTTGTCTCCTTCGTACGAAGTCTAATACAATCAGTGGTCCTCCTCTGTCTTGCAGCCGTGCCATGTAGAGCATGCGCCTCCACGGTCCTTATGGTAGAGACAAGGATGGAAGAGCCTGGCTCACTTAACTGTCTCGCCCCAGAAGTGACACGTGTCATTTGCAGTCGAAGTGTAGTGCTCATAACCGTTTACCTGGGGGATGTGGGAGAGCACGTGGAATATTGCATGGTCCCTAACTAACTTCTCTACAACAGTGTGCCAAGTTATGTCCAGGTTCTCGTGAGACTCTTCCCTTCCTTCTCATGCACCAGCCATAGGGCTGGTCATTTATTTCATTGAATGGTTGTGACTCACTTCAAGTTTAAAAGCTAACACCTGTTGCCTGCCTGTTGCGTGCCTGTTGCGTGCTGGCACTCATATAGAGATGCATGTGGTGCGGTCTCCAGTCAGGATTGTTCTGACGTTTAAACTCCTGGTTCACATGGGCTTTGAAATAATGTTTAGAAGATCATTTCCTCATGGTGTTTATACTGGTGGGTGTAAATCAGTGACCAGCTAATCAAAAGACTGTGTGAGTAATTGACTCATATAATTAACAGTATCTAGTATTCTTGTTGTAAATACTTAATTTCAGATATTTCTCCCAAGTCTTGAAAACTGTTGCCTTTTCCTTTTTAACTAAAATAATTGTTGAGAACTCTTTTCTTTATTATAATGGCAGCATGTGACGATCTCTGATATGCTTCATAGATAAGCAACTGCAAATTCATCTATTTCTTGGTATTACCTTGCAGTTTACTTTTGATATTCACTGAAGCAGTTTTGCAAATTAATATTACTGTGAAATAGTGTATAGAAAGTTTCATAGAATATCAGTTGATAGCACTTGTCCTGGAAGAGTCTTTATTTCTGAGTCAGTCTTGCAAATGAGTCTCATATACTTTGTAAAGGGAAATCATTCTTCTGACTTAAAAAGTTATATTTATCGTAGAAATACTACTATTATATGTGTTCTTATTTGATTCTGTAAGTCTGCAGCTTGAACTGCTCGTACCAGTGGTACAACTGAATTTTAGTAGTTGAGTTCTGAGAGTATCGATAAACCTTTTGTAATGTTTGGTTGCCTAATGTGTTCTTTCCCAGAGCACCTGTGTGGCCTTGGACCATCTGGAGTCAGTGCCCGAGAAACTGAGCCTGCTAGAAGATTTCAAAGGCTTCCGAGTGAGAAAGAGTTGGCTTGTCTCTTTCAGTATTTTCATCTTAGTGAGAACACTTGGCATCTTCCTGATGTGCAAAGAAAATTGTAGGGGAGGAGGGAAGACCAAAAAACATTGGGGACTTCTAACATTCCATTTTGTCAGAGTTTATTGACATTTGTGATGTCAGGATGGAAAATAGTGGAACTTACATGTTAGCACAAAACAGGAAAATAGAGGCTTTTCCTCTACTACTAGAAGGCCATTTGGCCCTCTAGAGCTTTAACTGTGGTTTAGAAACACCTAAGAAGTAGAAGAGGTTGCACAATGTATCGATAAACTTTTTTGATGAACAATTTCAATTTCTGAATTACCTTCTTTTAATTACACATTTCCAGAGTACTGTTCGCTTTAGAGAGATGGCAGTGCACAGGCTGGCTCTATACTGACATGTAAATTGAAATCCACGCAGAGCTTTAGATTTTATATCCCATGCCGTTGATTGGTAGAACTCAAACCACTAAGCATTTCATTAAAAATCCAATTAATTGTATGTGTGGATTTACCTAGTATAATTTTTCAAAGTTCCTCACAGAGAGAAAGAGATGCAAAGCAAATAGCCCTGCCACCCCGTTCTGTCAGACGAGGTCCAGGCCACGAGCATCCTCACATACCCGCTTAGGGAGGCACATGCGGTGGATGATGTTAGAAATTTATCATTTCTTCACCCTGTATGGCTGGAGATAACAGTGGTGAAAACTCACATGAAAAGCTTTTAACCTCTTGCTTCATACTGTCTTTAAAACATAACTTGCGTTATATTCTGTTTAAATGTAGTATATTATTTGAGGATATAGGAATAGGAAACAGTTCGATTGTGCCATAGTGTTTTATCATAGGCACTGGTGTGATGAGCCTCTTATCCTCTGTACTGTCTTACCTTTCACAAAGCATATTTTGGTATTTCATTTACTAAACACTTTTGGGTTGAGTTGACACATCCAGAAATCTAGGCTGTCACAAAGATGACAAAAGCAAGCTTAAAGTTTTGGTTCTTTTTCATGATTTGGTTATATATTTGCAGTCTAAAACCCTACCCAAGTATTATGAAACCAGTGTCCAAGCAGATGTGGTTTTTGCCCACCCTTATTGCCCAGTGTGGACAGCGGGCAGCGTGTTACACCCATAGCCTTCCTACCTTTTCCTTGGTAGCGAACACAGGTCATCTACATGAAGGAAGGGCAGACAAGGGAGGGCATTGGAAATGGGAGGAACAGATGCCTGTGTTATACCAGCATAAAAATACAATCTTTAGTGACACTTCGCTTTTTCCCCAGTGGTCCACATAGAACAGAATATTCATAAGTACAATTTAAAAGTTCTGTCTTCTACTATTACCAAAGGGTTTTTTATTATTTTTATCATATAGGCTAGTGAATACACACAAGTCTAGATTATATATACATATACTAGCATCTGAAGATGCCTACATAGTGAAATTTGGGGGAAGAACATTTTTCAAAGTTCATAATTTTACTTTCCAATATTGGTGGTACAAATTGAAACCTTTCACTTTAAAGTAGAAAGGAGTTTATTAGCAAGTAGTATGCACAGCTACATGGCAGGCACTGACTACACACGTCACATTACATTTTTTGAGGGTCTCCTTGTCCCCCATCTTACAGCTGAGGCACTGAAGCTTGGACTATGTAAATTAGTTGGAACTGGGATGTAATGCTCGGTATTAACCACAAAGCTCATCCTCTTTGCCCTGTTGCCTCCAGCTTGAAACCCAGTCTATATATAAAGCCATCTATGTGGTTAAAAGGAGCTCATTTAATAAATTTAGTTAGAACTAGCTATAGCCTTAAATAAAAATACATAAAGCTTTCAGATCATTAGATGTAGATTGTTTTAGATTATAATTTTCAAACTTTTAAAACTTTCCAAAAATCAGTGTGCTGTGAACAAGAGTCCAAAGAACTAGGTTCTAATGTGTGCTCATGCACCAGACAAAATCACTTACATCTCAGTGGATATTTTTCATCCATAAAATGAGGAGCTTGAATAATTTTATCTGTAAGTTCCTACTTCATGCTAGAGTCACTAGCAGTTATCTTGTATAGTCTATGATTCTAAGTGTGAATATGAACCACATGCTATTTATATAGTCTTGACTTGGTTGTTCTTTAAATGTGTCATACTCTGTCTCACTTTTTAAACCTCATTTTGAAAGAAGTGGTTCAACTCTACAATCCCACGTTTAAGCATCCACCACAAATTGCCTAGCCTTGGTCAGTTCATTCTTCGCTTCCCAGGCACTATAGCTTTTGTTACAGAAAAATAAGAACTTTAGAATTTTAATACTTCTAGTTTGGGACTATTTGGGGTACTAAATGCCATGGATGATATTTCTTACATGTGAAAATCAGTTGCCCTCATTCTAATTTTCTAATTTCTCTCTAATTCATAATGTTAATGTCTAAATAAATGGCTGTAGTGACTGCTGTGTTTCATCCTGTTCTCCCAAAAGGATGGAAAAGAAGGGAGGGAGGGAGAGAGGGAAGGAGACCCACTAGCCCTGGGAATTTTTGCTTTTTAAATTTCTTCATTACCAGAATGTTTTATGCTTTTAAGGTCAGATGAGATATCCTTAAATTAAAAAATCTATGTGCTATGATATTTAAAAAGTAAAATGTTATTTAACAATTAGTGAAGAAAAAGGGCTCTAGTTTTAAAGGTAACCTTTTTTATGCCACGTACGAGGACAGGACACACATCCAAAGGTGGCATGATGTCATTAATGACCATCTTCAGGCAATTTACTTGAAACGTTTTCCACTTAACTAAAGGGTGTCAATCATTTCCGATTGGCAAGGGACTAGTTGTAAAAAGAATGCAAATAACCAATGTGGGCCCCTGTTTTATTTTTATGGTATCCTCCAAAGTGACCATTTCCTTTTCATACTTTTAGGGACATATGATTCCCCTAAGTGTCTCTCTAAACTTCTGTAATTATTTATTTTCTACATATCAATACCTTCCCATTCTACTTTCAAGTGCTGAGCTTTCTTTCATCTAGCAGCTCAGACGCTTTGTTGTTTTTCCAGGATTCCCACAGTTTATCCGACAGAATTGATGGGAGATACTCCAAATACAGAGTTCACAGAGAGCCTCTTCAGCAGCACCGAGATGACCCCAAGTACAGAATCAGAAGCTTCAAAGTAAGGTCCATTATATACACTTCAGTCTTTGAGCACTATTCAAGTTAATGGCTACAACCTTTCAGCAGCTCCTTCAGGGTTCGTGTAAGAGTACTTGTGAAAGAAAAGCATCTATCTGATGCAGGAAATAGATTTTCCATTTGTGGGAGTAAAGAACCGAAAGATGGTGCTTTCAATTTTTACATGGGAACTAATCTTTACTTTCATGCTGTTGTTGCTTAATATGTCATTTGTCCATGGGAATTTATGTTGCTTAAGAAGTCCTGGACCCAGAAACCCTTAGTCTCCTGGTTGGTTAAAGGCGAAGTGTGGATGGCTGCCGTCATTCATGCAGAAGTTCAGCTGCTCTCAGCGCTGAAGTCCCCGGTGGGTAGAGTAGGTGGAGTACTTTGTAAACTATGATCTTGGCATTTACAGTCACTTGTCAGTCTTTTCCTGAGGAAACGGACTCCATACTGCTACTCAAGCTGCTGGTTCATTAGGGCAGAACCAGCATACAGGACACTGGAAAGATTTGATCATGTTGATAAAAAGTCCCCCATTCCCTAGATTCTCCTCAAGACCCACCTGGGCTGTGGGTGCTTTTAGAACCATTTGACTCTCAACAGTTACTGGAGAGAGCAGGGTTTCTCGTCCTTGGCATTATTAACATTTGGGTCCGAGGACTCTGTTGTAGAGGCTGTCCCATGCGTTGAGGATATGTAGCAGCGGCCCTAGAGTGCACTCACTAGATGCCAATGGCATCCCCTATCCCAGGCTGCAGCATCAAACACTGTCTCCAGACCCTGCCACGTGGCCCCTGGGGGGCAAAATTGACCCCCATCGAGAACAGTGACCTAGAGGGAACGCATCATATTCCAACGTACCCTCAGAGTCAATTTAGGGGGAAAAAAAAGCTAAAGGCTCTTTGTGCTTTTTTATATTCTTACAGACTTAAGTGTGTATGAATACTCATTACACTGTATGTTTACTTATCACAGCCGAATGTAATTATTTCTAAGAAGCTTCTCTCTCCTCTAAATGTAATACGATAGAATACAGTCAATATAAAAACAGTGTTCCTTTCTACATTCCTCCCTCGTGTGCTTAAAATGAGCACTCGTTTCCTCAATCCCCCCACACTTAACACCATTATGCCATATTATTGATGCCCTTATCGTGAAGAGGGAATCCTGTGACTTTCTACCATTTTACTTCTGTTTTTTACAGATTGGTATTATGGACTATAATGGGGACCTTGTTATTTTATACAGCAAATTTTAGGTTTGCTAAATCATTTTCCAGCAGTCCCGTTAGGCTCCCATATACTCAAGCATCTCTCCACCATTTATTTACAATGGTGCTGCTGACCATAAACAGAAATACAAGGTCTAGGCATCAATAGCTAATAATAATAACTACTCAGTATTGGGCCAATCACATGAAATTACTATTTTTTGTAGGTGTCTCATGCTTTATATGCATTATCTCATTTAATCTTCATTGCAACCCTGTTGGGTTGGCTTTTTTTTTTTTTTTTTTTTGTCTTTTACCATTGAAGAAAGCAAGGTTTTAGAGCAATCCAATGGTTGAATCAGTTAAAACCTGATTACTAGCTTCAGTAATCTATGCCCTTGACCAGCAGGTTATTACAATATAAATTTGGACTTTTATACATCTTAATTTTTCTAGAAGTCACCAAGTATAGAACTGTGTTTTTAATATGTAAAAGTTGGTTGTCTCCACAAATTTATAAACACAATACATTCTTCTTAATTCAACAAAGGTCAAGATGCAAATACAACATTTCAAAAGTTACTTGTTTTTTAAAGGGTTTTATTTGCATTTAAAAATTATTTCTTGCTATCCGGTGAAATCAGTGCTATCTAGCTGCACCCAAATTGATATGAATCAGTGCAATTTGAATAACAGCATATGAATGTTTAACATGTTCAGCAAGTAATCTCATTGGAGTTCTCTTTTAAATTAAATTTGCAGCTGAAAAGGAAATCAGGCCTGGTTCGTAAGTGAGGCCAACACTTAGCAAAATGAGAAATATGTTTTGCAGAGAAGCGGTGCAAGTATAGGAAAGGACCACACTAATACGATGACATTGTTCCACATTAGTACCCCTTAAACGTTGTAAAACACTGATTCTTTGCAGCGATGAATATGTAGACTTTCACCATATGGAACAAGTGTCTGGCCTGACATAGCACAGCAATCTAACAAAACTTATGCAAACACCACATTTTTTGTAGTCATTAGAGAAGGAAATGTGGGAGGACATTTTTGCCAGTTGTAGATACCAATGATCATTCACTTAGATGCTTTTTATGAAAATAATTTATTTAAAAAGACTGAGAGGAGAGGCAGCTTCAAAGGAAGCATGAGCTCATATGGGCAGAGAGAAAGTTGTTAATCATTTCTGGGCTTCTGGATAATCAGGAAAGCTACTTCTGGTTAATCACTGACATCCTGAAGAAAATGCTTCAAATGAGAGGCACTGGGACTCTATCAAGAGAGAACATGCCCCACTTTTATAAGACACTATTTCAGCAGCTATTAACTTCCCACATGTTTTGCAAGGACAGAGTTCAAAGAAAAGGCACGTTGCAAGGACTGACTTTATTGCTTCAACTGAAAACTGGTTCTAGGAAATCAGTTACAGAAGGGTTTAGTTTAATTCAATGAACATGTACTGTGCAGCTACCAAAATGCAAAGCACTGTACCACCTGTTCGAGATGGGCATGTGGGATGTGTAAAGATGCAGAAATTATTGTCTTCTGGGAGGGAATAGTTATCAATTTGTCTTAATCCTTATGGATTAGAGCAGGAGTCAGCAAACTGTCACCCAGGGGCCAAATCTTGCCTGCCATCTGCTTTTGTAAATAAAGTTTTATTGAAACACAGCCACACTCACTTATTCTCGTAATGTATATGGCTGCCTTCACACTCAACAGTAGACTTTGGTAGCTTCAAGAGAAACTGTGTAGTCCAAAAAGTCTAATATATTCATTCTTTGGCCCTCTAGAAAAAGTTTGTCAACTCCTTGTCCAGAGAAAGGACCAATCTAGTCTTTCTTCCTTTGCACATTATAAAATATTCCCTTTTCCTTATTTACCAATCAAATAAATACTGCTCAAGCTCTTTGGAAAATCATAACACTTATCCATTCATTTGACAAGTATTCATTGAATGTCAGCTATGTGCCAGGAACTTACTAGATGCATGGGACTCACATCATTAAACTAAATAGACAAAAATCCCCACCTTCTTGGAGCTTCCATTCTAATTGTAGAATATTCATGTTTTTTGTTGTTGTTTAAATAAAAATTCAACAAACATTTACTGAGTTTCTGCTGTACACAGGCACTCTGCTAGGGCTAAAGAGAACGGCATAATAGGAAAAACCATGACCAAAGCCTCAGGAATTCAAAGCCTCCCCACAAATGACTGTCATGCAAAGGAGAAAGGGATAAATGCTATTACAGAGACCTCGACAGACCGCAATGGGAGTTCAAAGAAAAGAAAGGAGCTCCAAAGTCTTTTTTAAAAACAGCCTGTGATGACAAGGTACAGGGAAATATTTTGTCCCCATCTCTTTGGAAGAGAGTGACTATTAGCATTACAGCTGTAGGACCCTGACTGTATTACTATTGACAGACAAATAACTCTTGGAATAGGAGAACCATGTTGGGAACTGGCTTCTCACGTTGCTGCCGGTGTAAGAAGGCAGTGAGACGTCCACTCTGACCACACTGCTGGTGGAGGGAGGGGTTAGCAGGAAATCAGGCTCTTTTGCAGCCCCGGCAACAGCCATGTCCTGAGATTTGCTCTCAGGGCAATCAGCAGAACAGAAATTATCAGATTTCTAGAAACCTATTGGGCTTCTCAGCAGGACCAATGTCCACAATTGCTGAGAGCATAATATAATATTGTTCTTTCTTTTTTAAGATATTATTTATTTATTTTTAGAGAGAGACAAAAGGAGGGAGAAAGAGGGGGAGAGAAACATCAACGTGTGAGAGAAACATCGATCGGCTGCCTCTCCCATAGCCCCAGTCTGGGACCTGGCCCACAACCCAGGCATATACTCTAACCGAGAATCGAACCAGCAACCTTTCCGTTTGCTGGACAATGCCCAACCCACTGAGTTACACCAGTCAGGTCAGTGTAATGTAATATTGTTCTAAACTGACCAAGTAACTGGACAGAGTCTAATCTAAAAGTTTATATTTAGGATTTAATTTAAAGCTGAACCTGACACACTGTCTCTGTCTTTGTGTGAACAACAGAAGCTTGCCATGGCCTCCCTTTCATCAGGCCCAACAGAGTTCCTTTGGGACAGTTTCCCTTGCTGTCCCAGCTGTTTCCAAAGTCAGCCAATAGCATAGCATCACTAATCTGAATTCATGGAGGAGCGTGGTTTTGTTTAAGAAATCCCCATTTGCTACCTGCATTTTGTGCTCTCTACCCATACTAAATATATGGTCTTAATTAGCAGGGGGGGGGGGTTTAGTAAAATCACAGAAGGCATGTTTTGTTCCCATCCTTCCTCCTCCTGAAAGGAAACTCATGATTTTCAATTTTTAGTTGAAGTGTTGGTATGTAAGTTCTTTTTAAGGAAGCAGATGTTTTATAGGATGAGATGAGGCGGGTGAGGAAGTGTTGATAATGTCTTTCAGCAGCAGTTTATGAAGGCGCAGTGTGCCAAAGCCCTTTGTCATGTTTGTTCAGTGCAAGCATGTGTCTGGTATTAAGTACGCGTTGCTCCGGGGAGCTGTTTCGCCCTCTTTGAGTCTCTTCCTGGGTTGTTTATACTTTTCTCAGAGCAGTTAATGGCTGTTAGACGTTCTCAGGTCAACTATTTCTGTACATACCTTAAATCTTTACAATCGTAGCTTCTAACGCAGCAGGGGTACATAACTCCTGATGCAGGTCAGGATTGTAGGTGATTTTTATTTAATTACTATTAAAATATGTCACTAGAGTGTTATTCAGGTAACTTTACAAACGTTGCTTGGGAATAACAGTGGCAACATGGTGGGATTTGAGGGAGAGTTAACCACACAACACCCGGATTACCTCATTTATAACCCTCTGTCCGTGCTGCGATAAGAAGTCACATGTAAACTGCTCTGCAGATATAGCTGTAAGCTTTCCCCAGCCTCAGCCAGTTTGCCATTCTTTAAGCCTCTCATATAGAGACTTAGGGTGCAAAGCTAATCTGTAAGTTAACTTAAAGAAAATAGTAAGTATAACTACAGATGAATACTGAAATTTGGGAAATGCTATTCTATTGGATGGTATGGCTTTTGAGGGCGGATAGTGTGTGGCTGATCTTTGACTCCAGAATACACAGAAAACACATACCTGATAATTCGTGATTAAACATTCTTTTCCAGCTTTAGGCTTTCTGAAATTCTAACAGAAATTTAATTTCACACATATGAAACCTGGTAGGCAATCAAATCATGCTTAAATCTGAAGAGATTTTTATTCTTTTGAAGTGATCAAGGCTAACTTGCCAGCCATAATATTTAACGGGTTGATTTCATTTTGCTCTTTAAAAGTTAAACAAAAGGTTGCCAGATGAGTGGGATTTTCCTTTATTGTAAAATCTGAAAATAGCAGTGGATCAAAAGTGCTTATTTAGGAGTCAATATGGGTTTTTGGATGAATGCATGAATTTAACCTCCTTGAGCCCCACCCTACCAAACCCAGTTCCCTTAGCAAGCCACCTGCTTTCACTCTGCCCATCAATTTACTCAAACGCATTAAGAAAGATTCTGAAGAAATTCATCTATAAAGATACCATTTTTAATAATCTCAAGTTCAAAATTCTAGATACTAAAGGCACAAGAAATACCAAGTAAATGTCTTGCTAGTTTATATTCATGTGATAACATATTCATGTAAACAATCAATGTTTTCTTTAAAATAGTTACTTTAAGAGAATAAGCACCAAGTCCAATGCAGCACCATATTAAAACATCTTTGGACCTTTGCCTTTGTTAAGTCAGTGGCACATTCTTCGGAGCATCCTTGTTTATGGCAAATTTGTATCCACTGTGAGTAGCTATGGTTTCTGAATGTGGATTAAAGCCATGCAGAGCTGTGTCTGAAGTAGACTTAAAAAATAAAAATAACTTTTAAAAAAACTGAGTAGCATCCTTTTCATTAGTGAGTTGCTAGGATTATTAAATTTTATACAATAAGATATTAACTGTATAAAGGTAAATTTATCCAATGGCCTGATCTAACACAGTATGTTCATGAGTCTGTTCAATGAGCATGGCTTTGGGTTTATAGTATCATTGTATACATTTGGATTCCTTGTGGTAAGGCTAGTTTGCATAGGTAGAAGTACTGGTTGTTTAGTGGTTCTGCTCAGAGAGGTTGTAATCATAAAATGTTACTGCCGAGAAGACTTAGAGAGGACCTGGTCCAGCATCCTCATTTCTTTACATGCAGAAACAGAGAATGTGAGAGTGGAAGTCTTCTGTTTCCTGGCTTTCGCCATAGCAAACTTTCATTTCTGTACTTTGGTCAAGAAAAATGAACATCTGTGAAGCTGACCATTTTGAGTTCCTTAATGCCAGTAACCCTGTGCCAAACTGTGGGCCATCGGACGGGTAGATAAGAACGAAAAGACAGGGAAAGCCTCACTCGCCCTCCTGGAGGTTAAAAGCTACCATGGCAGCCGTGCAGATGCAGATAGGGAGCGCAGGCTCGGGGGAACCTGTCTGCCGAGATTTGTCTTCCAAATAGGAATAAAATTCACAGAGGAAGAGGGTAAGCTTTTTCAAGCACTGATGGGAAACTGGGAATAAAGAATGGGGAAGAGATGGAGGGACAGTATCTTGTTAGTGTAGAGACAAATTCTGGAAAACATTTCTGCCACAGACTCAGAAACACATAAATGTTTTTTCCTTCTCTCCAGGGGAAGGGTTGGATAAATTAAATTTTCTTAAAAAATTAAATGTATCATTTGTCTTATAAACTTTGAACTTATAATATTCCTGAGAGAAAAGTCCTTGGTGGGCGTCATTAAATATTAATCATTAGAGATCAGTTTAGCAAAGGCATTTTAGTCAGGTTGGAACAGCTTTTAAGAAACCAATTACAATGTGGGTTATGAAAGAGAAGTGGAAGAAACCCAGGGAAAATATTAGAAAATGAAAGTCCCTTCACCCAGTGGAATTTTTGCAGAGAACTCTGGCTAACTAACTTATTGAGACTTAAGACAGCAATAAAAATAGGTCCTTGTGCTAAGGATATAAGAATTGGTAAAAAGCAAAAGCTAGGATTGCTAAAATTGCAAAAAAATCTTCCTTTTTAAGAAATACTTTCTTTTTAATATTTAAGTATTTGATTAAAGGGTAGGTAAAAACTACAAAAAAAACCCACCTTATGATCACCTTGTAAAATTTACTTTTATAGAATTTCCACAAATTGAACAACATTTTATAATTGGAAGACCTGAAGGTTTTTTTTTTTTTACCTTCCAGTATATTGATTGTTCAAAGAATTGTGAAGTATTTTTATTTTAGAGTATCCATTTAGGTTTCATTTCATTAGGTGTATTTTAGGGTAATATCTTGGATTCTGGCAGTCTTTTTAAGACTGATAAAATGTTGGAACTTAAAGATATATCAGAGGTAAGCCTCATTTTCTGTATGTGAAAAAAATGTGACTGGTGGAATAAGTCAATGATTCTAAAGGGAAAAGACAACAGTTTGAAATTTTATGTACCTATTAATAGAGTGTCAAAATATATGTAGCAAACAATGATAGAACTATAGGGAAGAGATAAATAAATTCA
This sequence comes from Anoura caudifer, assembly GCA_004027475.1. Classification (NCBI taxonomy): domain Eukaryota; kingdom Metazoa; phylum Chordata; class Mammalia; order Chiroptera; family Phyllostomidae; genus Anoura; species Anoura caudifer. The sequence goes on from PVKU01001398.1 coordinate 69,167, forward strand.
TAATTACAGTTAGAGATTTCAACATTCCTCTTTCAGTACGTAATAGAACAGTAGGCAGAAAACCACTAATGCTACAGAAGACTTGACCAGCACTATCAGCCAACTTGACCTGACATTTATAGAACACTCCACCCAACAACAGCCGATCACACACACTCAAGTGCACATCAAACATTCTCCAAAACAGACTACATTCTGGGCGATAAAGCAAATCTCAATAAATTTACGACAATTGAAATTATACAAAGTATGTTGTCTAACCACGATGGAATGAAACTAGAAATCAATAACAGAAAGATATCTGGAAAATTCTCAAATATTTAGAAACTAAATAACATACTTCTAAATAACCCATGGGTGGGTCAAAGCAGAACTCAAAAAGAAAATTAGAAAATATTTTAACTATATGAAAATAAAAGTGCTGTTTATTAAAACTTATGAGATTCAGATAAAGAGTACTCAGAGGGAAATTTATTACATTAAATTATATATTACAAAAGAAGAAAAGTCTCATATAGATAATATAAGTTTCCACCTTAAGACACTAGAAAGTTGCCCTGGCTGGTGTGGCTCAGTGGATTGAGTGCTGGTCTGCAAACTAAAGGGTCGCTGGTTCAATTCCCAGGCCAGGGCACGAGCCTGGGTTGCAGGCGGGGTCCCTGTTGCAGGGTGCGTGAGAGGCAACCACACATTGATGTTTCTCTCCCTCTCTTTCTACCCCCTCACCTCTGTCTAAAAATAAATAAATAAAATCTTTAAAAACAACAACAAAAGACACTAGAAAGTTAAGAGCAAATCAAGCCTAAATTAAGTAAAAAGAAGAAAATATTAAACAGCAGAGATCAATGACATAGAAATTATAAAAATAGGGAAATAAATCAAAACCAGAATTTTTGAAAAGATCAATAGTATTAAAAGGCTCTATCCAGATTAGGAAAAAAGAGAGAGAAGATACAAATTTTCAATAAAGGGATGAAAAGATATTACTAGAATTCTACAGACATTGAAGGGATAATTAGGAAATACATATGAACAGCTCTGCTGGTAAATTTGATAACTTAGATGAGATGGATACAAATAAACAGCCTAAAAATGTGCCACCTGGTAACTCTACTTTCAGGAACACATGCTGAGATAATAAATTTAAAATATGGACAAAGCTTTATGCACCAGTATGTTTATCAAGTAATTATTTATAATAGAAAAAAAGTGAAATCAACCTTAAATTTCCAACAAGAGGAGATTAGTAAAATAAAACTCTGATAATGATAACAGAAAATTTCCATATATAATGTTACATCAGAAAAGAAAAAAATTGTCAACAAATGGTGATCTCAATTTATAAAGATATTTATAAATGAGAACTAGAAAAAAATTTAACCTTAAACTAGGCTAATAATAGGTTTATTTTTAATTTGTTGTATTATTTACTTTCTTCTCAATTTTTTACGTATTTTCCAAATTTGCTAAAAATGAAATATCAGTGCCATATTTCAACCGTCATATGCCAAGAAACTGGTTTTATAATTAAAACTGTAAATTATCCTTTTTCTGTGAACAGAAAAGTTATAGCCTGTGCTTGCATTCCACTTGATTTTGCTTTAGAAATTTAAAACCATGCTTTTTGGGAAAAACGAGTAGGGTTTTACATCTTCGTGTAGCGTCCCCTTCCTCCGGCCGGCGCGCTGAGAGGCTGCCTCTGCCCCGTCTGTCTCCTGCAGCCCACTCCTGCGTGTCTCACTGCCTTCCTCAGTCCGGGTGTCAGTGGGCAGAGTGTGAGTGTGTTTGCGTTCCCTTAAGTTTTCCTTTCTCCTATTGGCTCGTGATCGCTAAAGCAGCTTTTACTAGGAACCCCATTTCTTATGCTTTCCTCCTTCGTGCTTCATATAAAAACCATGATCAAATAGAGATTGCGAGCATTGGTTGATAACGTAACTCTCATTTGTGCATCTTCCAGCTCCGCCCAGGTCGTTGGTACTTCATATCCGAACTGTGACAGCCAGGCCCACTGCCCGGCCTCCAGTTGCCCAGGGCCAGCTCCTCCTGTAGTCGCCAGGAAGCAGTGTATATCCCCTCCTTTCCAAAAGTCGTGTAGCGAATGACTTCTGGTTTCTTATGAAATCCCCATAAATCATTTGATTAAAAACCTCAGGGCCTTCTTCTTAAATAGAATTGAACTCCCTTTTTGGTACATGAAGGGTAATGATCTTAAACTGTATGAGGGCAGAGTAAATGGGCTTTTTACAAATGCATATAAACATGTCCTTTTTGGTCTTTATTTTGCATTTGCATAATACAAAACCAACAAGCAAGCAAAATATAACCAGACACATTGAAATAAAGAACAAACTGACAATACCCAGAAGGGAGGGAGGAGGGGATAATGGGAGAAAGAATGGGAAGGGTCATCAAGGAACATGTATAAAGGACCCATGGACAAAGCCAAGCGGGGTAGGATTGAGGGTGGGAGGTGAGGGTGGGTGGGGCAGGGGAAAGTGGTGGTGAGAAAATGGAGACCACTGTACTGGAACAATAATGAAAATAAATCAAGTCTTAGCTCACACACACACACAAAAAATATATATATATAAACTTGGTACTTGGTATGGAGCACAACACCTAAATCAGCAGCTTGTCCTGTTACGTGAGGCTCTGCTGGACACGGTGGCCATGTTGGAGGAATCGGTTTGGGCCCTGACCCGTGGTTGTTTTGCCTAGACTCCTTGGCAGCATTCTTGATCCCCCCTCCCTTGACCCCACGGCTGTGCCCAGTTGCAGTCTTTTAGCTGCTATTCCCATGTCCGCGATTGGGCAGCTCCAGGCTGTTCTCCACCAAGACCAGAGGGATCTTTGAGGAATATAAATCAACGCACGTCATTCCTCTCCTTAACACTCCCGACTTTCTGATTTATGTAAGAATAAAAGTCTCAAATCCAGATTTCACCTCGGGATCTCATCGTAACCTCTTTCCCCAGGTTCAGTCTTCCTAAGCCATGGGGTCTGCCTTCAGTTTTTCAGACCCACCACTCTTTCTTCCACGTGTGTCTGGATCATCATTCCCTGACCTCTGTCCTCTGCTCCCCCTACTTCCAACTTTCCCACCATCCACCCATAAGTTTTCACCTGGCTGATTTATTGATTTATACTCAGCATTCAAATATCGCTTTAAATATCACCTCCCAGAGGGGCCTTCTGGAGTACAAATCTAAATTTAGTTTCCTACTATTTTCTATTCTTCTTCTCATAGCACTTACAGTTTTTCATTTTACTGTTATTTATTTTATATGTTTAATGCCATTCTTTTCTGCAAGCTGAAAGATTTCATGACCATATACCTCAATGTTCTGTTTATAGTTTGACCAGCATGTAGTAGGTACCCAATAAATTATTGTTGAATGAATGAATGAGTAAAAGAGAGAAAAAAATGAATTGTGTAAATAATTAGAAAACATTCCAGAGAAAAAAAGTTGCAACTTTGCTGTCACAGAAAAGTATATTAAAGCATCTAATTTTAATCATATTAGTGAAATTATTTGAAGTTATAATTCTAATTTTCAGCAAAGATTTGGGGAAAAGAACACATTCATGTAATCCATGAGGAAAGGCACCTTTTCTGTGTTTACTTTTGTTTATGTATAAAATATTTATTGAATGAGTAAGAGAATTAATATAATCATGGGAAGCAGTCTAGCTCAATGTATTTAAAACATCAAATTGTTTTTATTGACCCAGATTTCCACCTAAAAATTTGCCACAAGGAATAGTCCTAAATATGGAAAAGGTTATATATTTAAAGATATTTTTCACAGTGTTATTTACAGGAGTAAAACATTGGAAACCACCTAAATGCTCAGTAAAGAATGCTATGCTACCTAAATATAGTAAGTATATCCACTAGATAGTATATGAGTAACCCAAATACTAAAGATTGGGATAATATAATGACTTCAGAAATGTTTATATTATGAATGTAAATCAACAACACCAAGTTTTATGACAATGTTTACAAATCCTACCCACAGGAAAAAAAGACTGGAAAGAAATATGTCATGCTGTTAATAGCTATGGGTGATTTCCTTCTCTTTAAAAAATTTTTCTTGTACATGCACAGATTTTATTTTTTTACAAGGGTTATAATTATATGGAATTATGGTATAGACTTGCTTGTATATATTGAAGTTTATTTCATTTTCAGTAGGTTTTAATGGATCTCCATTCTTACATTTGTAATCAGTGAACTGAAATGCCACACTGTTTTGTTTTTGTTAGGACGACCAAACCTTTGCCGACAGTTCCCATGCTCATCACGCCTTGGATCACTCATCCTCTTGGCAGGACCGCAGTCACTTCCTGTCTAGTCCACGATTTCCACACTTTAACTGTGAGTAATTAAGTCCTGTGCCTATTTTAAAATTGGACTTAAAAAGGAAAAGCAGCTAATGGAAAGATTGAAATGCAAGGTTAGCACATGATAGTAATATTCACATTGTGTTTGAAAGAGATTTCATTATGAATCATACAAATAATGCCCCCCCCCCAAGTACATTTCCAATATTACTCAGTTTAGGGCAGGTATATATGAGATCCCTTTTTTGTAGACCTTACCCGTATCAGAAAAACTTAAAATAAATCCCCCAAGGTAATAATCTTGAGTAAGCAAAAGTTTTATGTGGAGATCACTGGTAACTGTGGATGAGTAGGCGAAGGAAGTTAGAGGATATCATAATGAAATCCAAATCATCAAAAAGTGGAAAATCTTTGCATAGAACTATCCAGAAATACATAATCTTTTGCAATGAATAAGGATGTTAATATGATTACAGGCTACATTTCATGCTGTGAATACAGTATAAATGTTGATAAAACGTCGTCCACACCAACAAGATGTGAGTAGTCTGTTGACCCGCGATACCACCTCCCACCATCCACTACCTCCCTTCTCTGTTCTACTTATTCTTCAAGTTTCAGCTTGTATTTAATGCTCTTAAAGAAGCCGTGGAACTTAAAGTTTTAAGTATGGTTTCTGTTAGGAGGGTCCACAGTACACTGCAATTTTTCTTTAAAACCCTTCTGAGAATAATTATGGAGTTATTTGTTGTTTGAGTGACTTACTGTTATTATTATTATTTTTTTTTAACTGAGTCCTCTGTTCACCAAAGAGCTGAATCCATGATGAGAGGCGCAATGTCTGTTCTGTTCACCGCTGTTTCTTCAGCATCCTGCGTGGTACTGGGCACATAGTGAATGCTCAGTTACCATTGGATGAATGAGTATATGTGTTGGTGTTTTGTTTTTTTAGTTCACTTTTATCCAAACCATTGGGACTCAAATGTTATTTAGTGGGTTATTTAAATAATCACATAGCTCTTTGATTTACCATGAGCATAGAGTTTGTACATTAAATCTGACAGTGCTCTTATTAAAAAAAAAAAAAAAAATCTAGGTTGCTGTGAAATAAAATACCAAAATAAACCAGAAGGAAGTAGGTCAAATCCAAAAGTGATCTCTCACTTTTTGCTGATTTATATTTATGGATTCATTGAATAAATATTTATCAGTTTCTGATAATGTTTTGGTTTTCATTACATCATGATTATTTTATTCCAAAAGCTAAACATTTTCTTTTTCCTGTCTTAACCATTTTTAGCAAGTGATTTTATATATCCGCATAAACCCTCTGCTCTTCCATTCAGGCAGCCACGCTTTACTGTGGATCATATCAGGCTGGTTTTGGTACCTCGGGATCTCACATACATAGGCCTTTTGGAAATTTTCTCATATTAAGGAATGGAACATTTTCTCAGGTCTTCGTGATATATGTAAACATGGAGGAGGAGGGTGGGGGCAAAGCACCATCAGACATACTGTCCCAGCCAGGAGGACATTCAAGCACCCAGAAGCCCACAGTCACGATATGAGTGCACCAGTCATTGCTCCGCTCCTGTTCAATTTTGCCATGTGGCTTTTGCAAGGCTCCCCAAAAAGGCACCTGGAAGAAAGTGGTTAGAAGGCATTAGGGGAAAACATCAAGACTTCTAGAATTTTATTTACTATTATGACAGGCAGTGAGAGAAACTGTATTCAGCTTTCCACTCAGTAGCATTTCACGAGCAGCTGTGGTCATTTCTCAAAGATATATTCCTCACAGGCAGCCATTCATTCCTCTAGAATGCAGTTAAGTAAGAATAGGAAACAACATCATGAAGAACGTAAGTAGGATTAAAAATGGTTGTTGTCTATATGGTAAACAAAAAAAATAGCTTTAAAAGTAAATCTCCTTCTTAGTTTCCTTTCTTGATACACTATTTAATTAATTCATTAATTCATAGCCTTGTTTCAAACTTCTTTTTGACAAGTTTGTTTATGATTTTTCTCACATACCTACCTAAATGTTTCTCAGGATACTTCTAAAATTTAATCATAGACACCTTATTCTTAACATTTTATGTTATTGAATTAAATTTATTCATAGAAGTCACATTTATTCTTATTTGCTTTCCTGATGAAACTTGAATTTTCTATATATTTTTCCTAATGTGGTGTTTTGGAAGTGGATTAGGGTCACCCTGAATACATCTCCATTTTTGTGTCACAAACAATGTTAGCTTATTTATAGAAATTGTTCTATAATTTTTCTTTAAATTCCTTTTAAACTTCTAAAATTACAAAGGAGAGATGTCAACCCCAACAAGGAGAAAAACAGTGCCTTCAGTAAATTCATGATACAGAGAATTGAGGTTGTCTTTAAAAGTGTTGTTAATGCCCTTATAGGTATGAAAGAAAATATTATATCCATTAAAAATAAAAGCAGGATGCTAAGAAAAAGGAACACAAGATAAGAAGTCTCATAAACTTAAAATATGTTAAACTAGAAAGGTGAAAAACAAAGTTGGAAAAATCACAAAGAAAGTAGACAAAAAAAAAAAAATAAAGAATGGGGCAATAGAGAAAAGATAAGATATTGAATTGGCCAAAAAGTCCATTACGTTCTTTTCCGTAAAAGACACATTTTTCATTTTCACCAATTACTCTATTGATTTGGATATTTTGGGTATGTTGGCTCTCTTCTGTGTGGTATAACATTGTTTGTTCTCAATTAATGACTCTATTTTATCACTATCAACTTCAGCTGGTCTACCTACCGGACCATTGCCAATTGAGAAATCATCAGCATGAAACTTCACAAACCACTTGTGACACATTTGATCAGTCATAACACCTTCTCCATACACATTACAAATCTTTCTTTGCATTTCAGTTGCATTTTTAACCTTCTTGAAATAATAAAGCATAATATGCCAAAAATGTTGCATATTTTCTTTCATCTTCAGTATTAAAATAGCTACACAAAAATTCACCAATTTTGATAAGTTTCTTTTAAATGCACATTGATATGACATCTCTCACAATACAATCTAACAAAATTGTTTCGAATGAAGTTAAAGATAACTAAATGCTAGTAGAGGCATCACAGGGAAAAAAAAACAAATGAACTTTTTGGCCAACCCAATATTTAGAAAATCAGTTCAGGAGAGATTATACCTGATTCATGAGAGTCTTAGGATAAGAGCACAGAGAAAGCAGAACAACGGCCAGAGGAGGGCAGGTTCGCAAGGCCCACCCAACAAGACCTGTTGCACTGCTGTCTTCCAGAGACTTTTCTTCACCCTCTTCCTATGTTGATGCCCATGGATCCCAGACCCTGTGCCTTTCTCTGCTTGTTTCAACAAAAGGGGCTCTGGCTGGTGTGGCTCACTGGATTAAGTGCCGGCCTGTGAACCAAAGGGTCACTGGTTTGATTCCCAGTCAGGGCACGTGCCTGGGTTGCAGGCCGGGTCCCTGGTTGGGGGCACATGAGAGGCAACCACACATTGATGTTTCTCTCCCTCTCTTTCCCCTCTTTCTAAAAGTAAATAAATAAAATCTTAAAAAAAAAGAAAGGGAGGTGAATGTTTTGTCTTTGTATTTATGAAAATGGATTTCTTTTCTACTTAGTGAAAACTTTGAGTAGTTATAAAATTTTAGGTTGAAAATGACTTCTGAAGTGATTGCAGTATTATTTTTCAAAATCCAATGTTGCTGTTGAAAATTTTTTATCTTTATTGTTTGACTCCTACTCCTTTGAAGTAATCTCCATTACCACTAACTACTTACTCAGCCCGGGGAACTTCTAGGATCTTTTTAACCCTACTGACTTTGGTAATGACATGCCTGCCTGTGGGTCTTGTCTTATTTACTTTACAAGCTACTTACTGGGTGGGCCCTTTTAATCTGGGCACTCATCTTCTGTTCTATCATACTGAAGGACAAAAGGCAGCATTCCATCCGGAAAATAAATCTTTGAGAAATAAACACAGAAAAGAATTGATAGATTATTTGCTTCAGTTGAGCACTTCAGAAACAAACTACTAATAGAAATACAGCAGATCTAATTGAGCTATTAGAAACAATTAAGGGTGGTCATAGAGAAAGAGCAATTAAAAAAAAAACACAAAATAAAACATGAGTCAATTAATAATTCCAGGGAAGAAATTGAGCAAGAAAAGAAACATTTTTATAATATACCTATTAAGTTTGTGTGAGCTGTATTTACATAGTCGTAGTTAATATAAATACTCACTATTGACATAACTTGAAGTTCAGATGTAACTATATAGGGAGAATGGGGTGAGGAGAAATGGGTGGGTGTGGAGAGGTCTAAAAATGATAAGTCAGAAAATAGCAATATAAGCTGCTTTTATTTACAAAAATTGAAGTAAATAAAGAAAAATAAGTCTAAAAGAGTTGATTGTGGTTGACTCTAGGGAGCAGGATTGTGGGGTTGGGAGGGATGGGGCAAGAGACGGCAGTGTTTCCGCAATATGTAGCCCTTTGGTGCGATTTGATATATTTATGATGTATACCAAGGCTAAAAAAGGAATCTTATTAAAATAAAATGCTATTAAGAAAATCCCAGCTTTTATGTCTGACTAGCAAGCATTTGATTTTCTTGTGAACTTCCAAACACGAAGGCCAGGGGCTGGAGTTTGGAGCGGTTGGACCTGTATGGAGACGTGAGGAGTGGACCACTCATCACCGTAGGGGCTAAGACCGGCATGATGAGCTCATGAGCCGCAGGATGGGCTCCTTTTCACTCAGTTGGGATCTGTGCTGGATGAGACCCTTTTGTCTGTGCTGCACACACTGAGGCCTTCATTCTGCTGACTTCAGGGCCCTGTCAAACTGCGACCAAACTAAAGCGAAGAATCACTGACCATGGAAAAAACAAAGGAAATGGGAAAATACTGCATAATTTGTGGTCTCTGAAATGATCCAGCATTAATGAAAGTTTGTTTTAAGTAGTAATTTATGTCAGCTTTGTGTAGTTCAGGGTCAATTCAAGAAAAGGTAGATTCCTTCTGCCAGGAGGAAGGGGAGAAATGTATAAATTCTAAGTTTATATTACCATTGGAAATGGGAACACAGAAATCCATTATTTTGAGCCATGATTACTACCAAATTTATCCTGGCTGGCTAGAAGTCATGGCCGTGACTCAGGACACTCTTTTAGAAGACTTGGATTCCATTACCTTCAGCCTGTAGACAGTGGGGGCTTAGTGAAAGATTCATAATGCCAGCTTTTGAAACCGTCATTTTTACTTTTTATAAGTAGTGACTGACCACTGGTCTCCCATGTATAGCTCCTTTTAGGCTAAAGGAACACACTTCAAGACAGGCCTTGAGACCAGACTTGAGTGAGGCCTGTAGTGATGTGATAACTTCTCCAGTTCTCAAGTCCTTTGAGATTAACGTGCTTGATGGTTGTGGAGTTGGTACCTCTGAACTGAGTTGCAAAAAGACATGCTCATTGCAAATCTTCTGTAATTCTAAAACTGTTGTAAGTGATGTTTATTGTAGTAAACAAATGATCCCAAAAAGACGGGGCTGATTTTTCATAGGGGAAGAATGTTATCGGAGGATTATTATAGGCATTGGAAGTGAATCATGCCTATTTAACTTGATCAAGTCTCAGAAAAGCAAATCAATGAAAGTTGCTAAAAAAAGAACTCTATTTCACTTCCTCACCTCAGTTCTCATTGCTGTAAAAGGCAAAGAAAAGTTAAGTATTCCCAGTTCGTGTGATGAGGGGCCTGTCGTGGGAGTTTAAGTCCCTTGGATGAAAAACAATTTGCCCACGAGGACAGCACACTCTTTTCACTTCTGCCCTGTACTTCAGGATCCACCCAGCTGACTCTGAATAGACTCTTCACATGCAGTCTGTCCTCAAACTTGTAGAATAAAATGCCAAGGATTCAATGACAGGAAAAGTGTTACAGTACTGATAAGAAAAAAATGTTTTGTTTTATTTTTGGGGAATGATTTTTTTATTTCATGACAACACAGCCTTTCTGTCTCTCCATTTTATAGGTTCATTTTTCATGATAGGGATTTTTTTTTGTGTGTGACTGTGTTTTCCCTGACCAGTTAGGTGCCAGAGATTTTTAAATAATTGAGTTCTTATTATTGCAATTTGACAAGGTACTTTCTAGAAAGCAAGTGGAAATTTCCTGATGGGTGATCTCTTAAAAATTCCGTAATATATTAATTTGTTCAGGCAACATTTACTAAGAGGCTATGCACAAGGCTCTCTGTTTGGCTCAGGGGGTTACTGCAGTGATCTGGACCGACTGGGTCACCTCATTTCATAGAGGGAATAGGTAGTAAACAAGTAAACAATTTAACATGGCGATTGGTAGAATCAAGATAAAATGGTAGACGATACCTGGAACAGGACTGCCGCTTGAAATTGGTGATCCGGAGGTGTCTCTATGAGACAGTTACCACTGAGCTGAGTGAGAGCTGAATGGCAGGAAGCAGCAGCTGCAGCATCTGAGTTAAAACTCAACTGGAAGAGGGAGCAGTGCAAGCACAAAGGACCCAGAGAAAAAAGGGACGTGATCTAGAGAGAGGGGACACTGAGCAAGCAAACGAGAGAGAGAGGCAGAGAAGAAGAGAGAGAGGAGGTCCCAGTGGAGCTGAAGTCAGATGTTTGGATTTTATTCTAAGTGCGCTGGGATGCCATTGGGGTAAGGTGGGGTCGGGGGTGTGGGTAAGGAGGAGAATGGCCTAATCTGATTTAGCTCTGACTGTGGTGTGGAGAAAGGGGCAAGACGAAACAGGGAAAGAAAATGGTGGCTTGGTCCGGGGTGATGGTGATAAAGATGATGTGAAGCAGAAGAACTTGGGTGAATTTGGAGGCATAACCATCAGGACTTACTCCTAGATTGGATGGGTGGAGCAGGCAGGACAAAGGAAGGAAGGAACCAAGGTCTAAGAAACTAGGTGATTGAGTATGCCATTTTCTGAGATGGAAAAGGGTACGGGATGGGCAGGCATCAGAGCTGAGAAGTCACGCAGGAAGATTTCACATAGTTGGAGCTCACAAGAGACGTTAAGAGGTGGTGAAAACAAGTAAATGAAGATTCCAAATCTAGTCTCGATTTCCTTTCGTGTAACAAAGTATATTCTGTAAAAAGGACTTGCTTCAGATTTCTCCCTCCAGAATTCTGTGTGTGCTTCATATCATTATGTGCTGACCACACACGTCTCTCATACTTCAACTCCACCCCCCCCCCAAATTAAAACCCATGAGTGTTTTCTGAAAATATAGTAAACTGGTTAAATTTTTTCCTGCGTTGAAGGTCTGTTAGGCCATGTAAAATTTACAGGAAACTAGATGAAATCAATGATTTTGTATATTCAGCCCAGGGATTGCATTCAGCTTCGCTTATTTCTCTCTCTCTCTCTCTCTCTCTCTCTCTCTCTCTCTCTCTCTCTCTCTCTCTCTTTCTCTCCCCCCCCCACCAGCATTTACCACAAGAATATCTGCTCCCGATTCACCTTCAATCAAGGAAGATGCGACAAGATTACTAATGGATGGAACAAGTCTACGATCCAAAAAGGAGGAATATGAAAGCAAAAAAAGCAAAATGTAATTAGTTGCTTTACATGAGTGTTTTACAGCTAATAGCATATCCACCCTTGCTGCAACCTGGCTCACTTTATCAGGCAGACATATCTGATGTTTATGGTCTTCAGCATTGCCAAACATCAACAAAGATAACAATACAGTTGATCCTTGTGAAAGATATAATTAAACCAATCCAAATAATATCAGCTTGTGAATGACTTACAACTAACTTATTGGCAACTTATGCCAGCAGAGAAAGTGATATTTTTCACTTTGCATTTTCTTTTTCAGGTGTGGTCAGTCACATCTTTCCAACCAAAATTCAGATTTATAATTGAAGTCTTTCAAAAATGACTGGCTAAAAGGGAGGAAAATGAATTCCCCTTGAGGCAGAATTTGCCAGCACTTTAGATTCAGGGAGTATTTATATACAATTGATTTTTTTAAAGTACTTTCTTCCTAATAAATTATCATGTGTTATAACATGCCATGGAAATATGCAAATATAATATTAGCTCACTTTATAAATGCTCAGGATTGTTAAATTCATCATCTCAGCAGTCTATTACTACATGCAGTATCTCAACATTATTTCCAATCACCCATTTTAAATAGCAATAAAGAATTTAATTTACAATGCTATCTGAATTGTAGAGCACTGTAAAGAATTCATTGCACAATTTATTTATTTGTCTTTTGGTGGCCAAATCACTTGTGATCACTTCAGTTATGTCCTGGACCATCTTTGGTTTACTCTGACTAAAATCATAGTACCAAACTCCTGTATCCATGAGATTGCTCTGTAAGAGTCCTCATATGATTTGGTACTATTGGTCTACTTTCAGCATCTCAGCTTTTTCAACATCAAGGTGTCTTTAAGAGCTTATCTTCATTACATGCTGATGTACCAGTGGAGAAGGATTTCTATTCAGTGCTAAATAATGGTAAACATCCAGGCACTACATCATCATTGGGTCATGGTGGAAAAATTCTGCACAGAGGCAAGGACAATAAAGCAATTACCTTCCTAATGTGCATCACATTTTGTGTTTGTTAGATTTCTCATCTATCATAAAGAGGCTTCCATTGCCCCTCAAGAGATGTCTTCCTAACTTAGAATATTTGAATGTGCAGAAGACGTGACACTCTCATTCCATGAACATAAATGCTACAGTCACCACAGAAGATGAAGCTGTTTTATGCCCCCAGATTACATAATGCAAACCACATAACCTCCGAGAGTACAGGCATGTATGTTATCATTTATTCATTCCCTAAACCTTTTATTGAGTTCATGCTAGAGGCCAGTCATTGTGCTAGGAAGGAAAAAAAGAAACATAAAAGGAGGTGTTCGTGTTCCAAGTTTAGTCTGGCATGAGGAATTACATGGAAAAGGGGTGATGTGCCCAGGCCAGCTGGCAAAATTCGGGATTACAGAACATTAAAGAGTTTTGGTTTGGTTTTGTGTAAGCTCAGGACTTCAGGCCGTTAATGTGCTAATGAGCACTATGGGGTTTTAGCAAGAATAGTCTTTTTTTGAAGAAGCAGCTTACACCCTGGTGCAGCACATAACCTCTGTCACTCTCTGGTAATATCTGGCCTATTAAGAAATTGTGTCAGTATTGTCATTGCTGTTTTGAGCAATATCACAATATGTTGTCTCCTTGGATCTGGGGGGGGGGATTAACAGGTTATTCAAACCCTACAGATAACAGTTGGAAGGCTTTACCTTAATATATTCGTAGAAACTTCACCCAGTATATTCTGTTTAATAGGAAATGATTTAAACCATTACTAGCACATCCGTGGTCATTTAAAAAAAAATTATGTAAGGACAGTTAGACTTGAAAGTTTAAGGTAACTCAGATTATTTACTTGGCAAACCCTTGAAAACATATTAGCTGATGGTTTTATAACAGAATGGAGAGAGATCTAATGAAAGACCTTTTTAAATCTGAAAAATAAAGCCACTATGTCACATTATTGAAGGCCTTACACCACTTACTGTTGGGTGAATGGAGGTGTCTGACTTTAAATATGAAACACACAAGAACTTCAAAGGCAAAGTCAACTTTCCATGAGCAAGGTGTTGTCGAAATTCCTTGGCCCTCTGTTTATATGGAATTAAATCCAAGGACCTGTCTTCTGGGAAGATTTTTCCTATCTCTTGCAATCCCGTAAGCTGGAGTTGGAAATCAAAAGGAATGCTAAGAAAACACTATGAGCCTGATTTGTACATTTCAAAGCCAGTGACTGTTCCGCCCTGACTCACCCCTCTGGCAGCAGAGCCTGTGATAGCAGCCCCATCGGAGCTGTGGCTGGTCAGCCATATTGCCTGTAGCCCTGGGACACCGGATGGGATAATAAGCCTTATTCTTACAGTGAGCCTGGTCCAAGACTTAATTTGGAGATTGACTTTTCTGGTTTAATAATTTTGAATCTTCTGGCCATCTTTCTCTCTGAACTTCCCAAGCTTCCACTGAAGTTACTGAAGGCCACAGAGGGGAGAAACAGCTGGGAGAAATCTGGCCTGATGTTTTTCCCGTTGGCTAAGGTCATCATTACTTCCTAGTTTAGTAGTGTCTGATTTGAAGGTGGGAAACATAACATCTCACGCAGCCAGTTTCCCAGAACCAATGACTTGTCTTCTTAGCGTTATATAATCATTTGCACATTTTTTTACTAATGAAAAGATAAAATCTGTAGCTTAACAAAACAGTGTAAGGCATTCGGATTTAAAGGTTACATGGATAAAAAATGCCTACCTACTTAGCTAAGAAAACAATTAAGGCTGTTTTTCTTCATTTTTCTCCTTTCAACTCTGGTAAATACATTCTCCATTTTGAGGCTTGGGTCAGTGATATGGAAGGTGCATTTAGAGTCACAGTAATTGTTACATTTTTCTAATCTGTATTGAACCTTATAGTTCAATAACAAATACTGTTTTAAGCGGGGCCAAATTCTTACATATAGTTATATGGTAAATTTTTCAGCAAACTCTTTTTGTAGGAAGGAGCAAATATCTCAAATTGTTTCACTCAGGATTTGTACGGTAACCCCAACTACACGTGACACGGCAGCCAAGAATGCGAATGATCACTCGGTGACTCCTTTTCTAAGATTCTGCCACTGCTCCGCAAACAAACTGTCTCAGTATTTTCTCTCCATTCAAAACAAAACAGAAAATTTGTGATTTTCATGGGCTTAAAATGAGGAAGCTGTCCTCACGAAAGCATCTGGTTTTCTTGGATCAAAACTAAACCATGAACCTTAAGCTGGAAAGTAAATTTGGGAAAGTTTGTATATAAAGACATTTCAGGCACTAAAGTTCAATATAAAAATAGTTATGTCTTTCAACTTTTAAGTTCTCAAATATTTAGCAATAAAAACATATCATCTTATCCCTACTTGAGAAAAGAAATTTAAACCATGAAAGATTCCATTTAGTTTCACTTCCGTACAAAACACAACACACCTAATATACGGCCAGGAAAAATGCTTACGTCTAGAGGCAGACCTGTAGATTCCAAACCCCCAAACAAATTTCACAGAAGCCTCCCGTGATTTTGATGAGTAACAAAGTAAACCAATCTGCTCTGCTCTGGGGAAACCGGCCCACCTTCTAGTTCTAACCTCGCCTGCCCTCATTTGAGTCTCCTGCTCGGTCCGTGCCTATGCTCACACCCTACCTAAATCAAAACCCTGCCCAGCTCACCCAGTGTTCTACCAGGTCAACCCCTACTGTTGACCTCCGAACTCTAGTAGTTCTAGAACCCACAACAAAAAGGCAGACCCGGGCATCTGCATATCTGTCCGGACCAGCCAGTTAGAAAAGGGTTTAAATGTCACATGTCTTTTACTACTCTCACGGTCGAAACTCTCAGAACACCTTTGTAGCTGGGTATCTTTTCTTTGTAACACAGCTTGACTCTGATGTGGTACAAAGTCATGTGACAACTGTGGGTGTTGAACTTGCTGCCTGGCTCTCTGTAGGAATATATTGAATTTCTAAACATAGTATGTCAGTTCCCTTTCATGAGGACAGTTAAGGCAATATATAATCCAATGAACTCTTTCTTTCAAAAGCTAGAATCTTATGCTGTTGAGCATATAAGTGAGAAATGGGAAAAAAAAAATGCTACCACAGCCAAAATAAAGCCATGCCACATTGATCTTAATAGAATAGTAATTCTAACAAGAATGTGCTATGTTTAAAAAGTCAAAGTTGCACTATTTGCTATTCCCTGTTTTCCTCAAACTGGCAGATGCAGGACTTTCATGCCCACACTGTCTTCTATCATCTCTCAGTGGATTCCCACAGCTTGACACCCACTCATTTTTTATTCTTTAGTAAAGCATTTTGACTGAATATTTAAGTAAAAACAAAAGTCACAATTTTGCCTTAGATATTGGCACTGTGTGTCATCCTAGCTGTATACTTCACTGGAAATAAAAGATCATAAAACTGTCTTTGAAGCAATATTTTTTAGAACAAAATTAGTGGATGTTAAATTACCAACAGTTCTGATGTTATAATTTAAAAGTAAGAAAATATCTTATTCTGAGGGAAAGGAGGGTAATATTATGTTCTCATTAGTCACTAATTGACAGTCTGCTTTAAATTCTGATTTAGTATTTTCTTAAAATCATATTTTTTTTTAAAAAAAGGACAAGTCTTATTTTTGTAGTATTAGGTTTTCCATCCAATTACAGTTTCCTTTTGTTTTTTTCCTTAGAAATTTTTCAGTTTAGAGTCAGGTGTATTTTTGAGTCACTGAAGCCACCAGGAGTTCAAACGTCTTTTAGAGACCCCGAACACTTGGCCAACAATTCGAAAACTTGCACTTCAAGATAGTGCATCTCTCTGTTTTCGAAATACTGTATTTTAATTGCAAATATTCCCCCTAAGTGTCTCTCTTTTATTTGTTTCTCTGGGATCCACAGTCATATGCTCAAGGGTCTTTGGAAGCAATTCTGTGCCCTTTGTCTGGGCCAGCCTGTGACCTGGAGTCGCACTTGCTTGTCCTGTGTGTTCATCTTAAACCATCAGGGTGAAGGCAGCCCTAGAGAGTTCATGAGATTAATAGATGAAACACAATTTTTTTCTCGTGGTGTGGGCTGGTCTGTAACCCAGGTGTGAAAGGCTACTTACTCTTGGTAAAACAAGAATGTCTCTCTTCATTCCTGTGTCCTGGCTCTCAGCTAATTTTTAGAGCAGTATTTATATGTGCTTCATTTATCTCGAGAACCTATTTAATCACCTTCTCTATCTTATTCCGAAAATGTGTGTCATGTTGTACATATGATTTAAAATCTAAATGTCTAATCTACCCCTTTAGCAAACTGGTTTTTTCCTTTCAGTTCTTGAAGCTAGCTCTTATCAGAGCATTCTGCATAACTCATATTCAGGTTTATCCCTAGGGTAGTGGTAATGCTAGTTTAGATTTTGCTTGTCCATTGTTGCTGAGCACTTAGCTGGATAAGGAAGTGAAGGATGGCAGGAGCTCTGTAAAATGATATGAACACAGAGGAAGCTGGGTTGCCTTCAACAACACACATTTTAAACAACGCACTTGAAAGAAAAACCTGCAGTAGCACTCCATCCGGTGTCTGCTGTGGGGTCCTGGAAGGCAGCATTGTGAGATGTCCTGCTGAACTTGGACTGCACTTCAAAGTCTTGCCCCCGATGAAAGGATGAAGGATGCACTGAGCCTTCGTGTTCTCTATGGACTTCCGGCTGGCGTTAAGGACATGGATGCAATGCGGCCTGCCTTCAGAGAGTTTTCAGTCCGTGTGCCCCGTGCTTGTCTGTCACTGTGGATTTTCATCTCATTTGTGCCATCACTAAGCCCACTGTATTGTGGGGATTCAGGCTTGATCTATGGCTTAGCATTTTGAAAACTTCCCATCAAACAGAAGCTCAGGCTGTCCATTACCAGGAGTCAAATGGCCATCTAACATGGTGGCTTTAGGGGAGGTTGGGCTGTTAAAAAAGTTTGGAGAAACCTAGGAATTTTTGCCCCTTCCTTTTTTCTGAGCTGAGTAAAATAGATGCATCAGTTCTAACGAAGCGCTTCCTGCCCCGAGTCACTGGCAGAGCTGCCTCCTCCCGACAGCTGCAAGCTTGAGAGACCTCACGCTGCTGGCCAAGGTTCGCTCTGGGCTTTGAGTAAGACCACAGCCAATAAAGCCAATGTGTACCGTGGAAAGAGTTTCCCATTTTTTCCATTGGAGAAGTCTTTTGTGAGGTTAGTTTGAGTGTTCCAAATTAACAGTGGTGGTCAGTGCTCAATTTTTAATTTTAACTGCATGCAAACCTGCTCACTAGATTTCATTGAGAATAAATCAGAGTGTTCTGTGAGGAAACTTCATATCCTTTTGTGTGGTATTCTTTAGAGCACGGGTTCTCAGAAGTGTAGCCCCCAACCCAACAGCAGCAGCAGTAGCAGCGGCACCTGGAAGCTGGTTTAACTTCAAGATTCTCTGGCCGTCTCCAGGCCTAGTGATTCAGAAACCCTGGGGCTGGAGCCAGTTAGTATGTGTTGTAACAAGTCCTCCCATGACTCTGATGAATGCTCAAGTTCAAGTGGCCTTCATTTGATTATAACTTTCTTTGAGTTTTAGTCTATCACAAAAGAAAAGAACATGGTTTCTTTTCCAAGTGATGTGCAAGGGCGCCCTTTTAAAATTTGGTTTTTAATATCATGTATTCTCCCTGGTGTCCAAGTTATGAGTCCAGTCCAAGGGTGACTCAGGTAAAGAACTTAAAGCAGCTTCCAAAGATAGTTAATTTACTACCAGAAGTCACTTCCCTTCCTGCTCTGCCTAGGCAACTTCGATTAACCAGAATTGTCTACCTGGATTACCATCAAGGCATTCAATTAAATCAGGACCTATAGGTATAGCTCTTCTTTCTGGTTTCAAGAGTAGAACCAATTATTTGATTATCAAAAGAATATGAACTTCTGTGGGGCTGAGTTCCTAGCCTCTTTTTCCTCCCTCCCCGGTATTTGAGGAGAACCTGATTTCAGGCCTTAGTTCTGTGTTACCATTTCGCATATGATTTTGTTTCTTCCTTTCTGTACCAGCCATTCACAGTCATCCATCAGAGTAACGTTTCCAGACTCTGACATCGTCATGCAAAGATTTTGATTTGGTGACCGCTGAATATTCAAATCTCCACCAGCTTTTCCTCACTGTCTACAACTGAGATCAGGGATTTACTGTATCATTCCCTCTCTTTGTTTCTTGAAAGACTGATAATAATTTGTCTTGGCCTTTTATCTTACATTTTATGCCCCCAATTTTATATAATTAATAATTTGAAATATTTGTGTCAAGTCATACTGCTTCTTTTTACCCTTATTTGCTTAGGAATGGACTAAATAAGAAATCTACACAGAATTCTCCTATTCTAAAGTACCTTTACCTAAATCTTTTCAATAACTCTCAATTTCTGAATACTTGATTTAAATATATAAAAAAATAAATGTTACACTATGTTAAACATTAAAGAAAGAGTGTTTTTCTGGAAGAATGCTTATTTATTAAGCAATTGCAATGTGACAGGTCCCATTCAAAGTATTTGCCAAGGACAGCCTCTTCGCCCGGTCAGTCCCAGAGATAAAAGTACGGGCCTTACATAAGTAACAATACCAAGTGACTCTAGCCAACGGCGTAGCCCCTCAAACTGTGTTTAAAATGTCTTCAAATATTTCATGGTTTGGGACTTGTACCAAATAGTTATATAGATAATTTATGACATTTAAAACAGGCTACATGAATATAGAAATGTGTTCCGTTACACTTGCTGCTACCAGCTTTGGAGAAATTTTCCACCACTGAACAAGGCTCTGCCAGCAACGTACTTACATCCATTAGTCACTGAGCAGTGGAGTCCACCCACCCAAGAAAGGATTATTGCTGTTAATTAAGTGGTCTATCCATTTGTTTAGTCATCAGTAAGTTAGTGTAAGCCTGGTATGTCTTGCTTAATTGGCTAAAAAAGTCTGTGTATATTACCAGACTCAACCTTGTAATTTTTAAGAACTTAAATATATTTCCTTTGTTTGGTGCAGTGATAAAGTTGATGAGGTGGACATATGTATGTATAAATATGTGTATACTTCATAATTCCTAGTTACAAACTATAATAATTATATAATACACCATTTGAAATTGATAACAACTAGAATTGCATATGCTCAACTTTCATTACCTGTCAACATCTTGCTACTTACTGCTCTTTTTAGAAGAGGGAATGAAACTGAGCTTTTAAAAAGCAGGTAAAAAGTTATGTACATATTTACATAATATCATAAGTAATATAGGAAGATAGCCACAACTCTTACATAATCTTGATCTTTTTTGAGTATAAACACTAAAGGTGAAGGGTAAGTTTGGATATAGTCATACAACCCTAAAATGATTCTTCTTAACATTTTTCTGTGGGGCAACCTCTGCTTCCCAGAAACAAGAATCTTTTGTGTATATGTGAAAACTTATCATTCGTTGGGCACCATGTGAAGATTAGATACAAATTCTCAGAACCATGACTGAGGATGGGCTGAGCTTCTCAGACAGATCTCATGTGAGAACAATCCAGTTCTGGAGCCACTGAGATGCAGATGTCCAACTGAACAGCTGCCATGCTCTGCGGTAACCTCGAGGTCCCGGCTTTTGAGTTGCGACCATGTGTTATGCAATTCTTATCCTGACGCCCATGATTGAGGTCAGATGTTTTGCCCTTTGGGACTCTTTATATTTCTCAGTGGGATGTACGTCGCAGACACTGGTACCAGAGAGCAGCTGAGAAGAACTTTCCCATGCAATGTTCATGCACGTAGATATTCAGGCTAAATTTTCAGTACCCTTAAATACTTAGTATTTATTGCTTTTTTCAGAGAGTGATAACAAGTGAACTGGAAACAAAACAGGCATCCAAAAGAGAGTAAGTTGACATTTCCTGGGGTATGTAGCCCAGGTGTTTGAAATATGCGGAACGAATGAATGTGAAAGAAATCCTCTTCTGTCCTTCCACACGTGCAGATAACACATTTGAAACCCACCAACTGCCCTATTGCAATAACTGATGCTCATCACAGTGGCAAGCACCAGAGAGAGGGAGACCCATGCTTATTTTGGTACTGATTTCAACTTGATACAAATGTGTATACTTTATACAAACGTTTGATTCATTTTACAAAAGCAACACTGTCTTTTACCAACAGATTAATTATTTACCTTTTGCTGGTAGCATCGTGGGAGCTAATTTCCAAGTTACTCATACCTCGTGCAAAGAGCGATTTGGTAATGTTTGGAATCCAGGAAGGACTTGGGAAGGTCAGAACAAAATAAGTCACCACCACTGTAGTGTGGGATTTGCAGTGCTTTTTTCTAATTATAAGTCAAAGTTCCAAAATAAGGAAAAATGTGTGTAATAGGAACCAAGATTTAGTTTTTAAAATTATTTTGATATCATCTTAGATTGAACATCTTAATGCTTTCAGTCAGTATTGGATCCAGAATCAGAAACTTTGAAAGCTATACAGAAAATTGCCAAATGCAACCAATGGTATCTAGAAAGCATCTTTATTTGGTGCATTATGTGTGGTTTCTCTAAATAAAATTACCCTATTTCCAAACTGCAAGATACCTTACTAGACAGTAAGCTGTTTGAAGAAAGGCACTGCATTTTGCCTGGCACAGTGGCTGGAATCTTTTAAGTGTTCAAAATGCATTTGCTAACGGAGCTAACCACACCTACACTCAACCATTTTCCCCTACTATAGTGAGCAAAAGATGTTTATTAACTGATCTTGACGGCCAAATTTGCAATGTCTTTTTACATTGAACAGTTCAGTTGCCTGATTGTGTTCATGAAAACTGAAATCACAGTGTTGTTCTTGGAATTCCTGCCAAGGGGTTTAAACCATGCCGCCAGTGCCATGAAAGGCATGGAAATCACACTGATCAGATAATATCCCTATGTCACAAACATCAATGGCTAATTTGGTGAACATGCACTGCGCTGATTTTCCCATAATGGCTATCCGTAAGGTATCTGTGTTACATTTGCATGCACCATCTCCCTGTGTTTGTGTGAGTACACAGTTGAGGCCTGAGTATGTGTGAGCCATCAGACTTGTTGATTTTTACAGAGATCCCTATCATCATCACATAGTTCACCAGGGCTTTTGCACTGGGTAGTTAATGTGGAACAAAACAGCTGGAATTGCACTGTTAGTCCCTTAAATCCCCAGTTGACTTTGCAGTATGGTGTTTTCAGGAAAGAGGAGAGACCCATATGATGAATTAATGTCAATTGCTCCATCATTGTTGACTTTCGACTATCACCATCAGGAAGTGGTGCTTCACCCTCTATACACTATAAGAAGTAAATCTTTGCAGGGCCTTAGAGGCCTGCCAATATCCAGCTGATTTGTGGCTGATTGTGGTTTCATTGCCTATTCATTTCGCCAGCATCCCTTTATTCCAGGAATTTGGCTTGAGAAACCTGCTGCGTTCATATGCCAATTTCTTGTCAGTTGGCAATTTATTTGCTGACTTGGGCTAAGTGTCTGCTATAAAAATCACTTAGAACTGTATACTTCTATCATTCTTTGTCTTTACCTTTAGTACTTCCTCTCTACGCTGTTATTTCAACCTAAAACCCTTTCTACCAAAATGATGTTTTGCCTGTTTTGAAGTTTAACATCAAGAAGTTTGAGCTCCCCAAGGTCTGGCATTTCCAACAATTTTATTATGTTTGTAATAATGCAGTATGCTGAAGCAGTGGGTAAGGTGCTTTTCACATTATAACTATCTTCTATAATTCACATTAACAAAGCCTCCTAGGCCCATTGAGCTAGTTATGTATGTACTGTGACGTAGCTAAATGGTACAGCTTTTTCAGTGTGGTGCTGTCACGCAGCCTGATGCTTGTCAACCTAAGAGGAAGTGGTGCTATCGATGATAAGCTTCTGGTACATGCACAGTGGAAGCAGCTGTAAGCCTTTATATTAATGTTAGTAACGATATTATGAGTGCCCACTGCTCTGCATAGTTCAGGACAAAACAAACGCTGGAAAAGTCAGCAGCCATCTCCTTCTCCAGCCTCCATGGGAGGACATCAAGAGTAGCTGATGTAATTCCAGTGACCTCCGTCCTGAAGTCATCGCTGCGCTGAACCTTGAACAGGTACCGCCAGTCAATCAAATGACTACCCGGAACTCACTACCTGGTGAGATAGGCTCACCAGGCGGGATTCCTGCTGGTGCTGCTGTTTGGTCCTCCGGAACTGTTTGGTGAATGAATGCAGTCTAACAAAAATAATTAAAATTCCTTTTAATTCTCTGCATGAAGAAAAGCAGCGCTTTCCCTTTAAAAGGCTGTTCTCCCACACAGGTGATACTTAACTTCTGTTCTCATTTGGCAGGGTGTGTGCCAGAATTTGGGGGAAGTTTTAAAAATAGAGGCTCCAATATAAACTCTATTTGCTTTTTCCTAGAGAATATTCTTATCATTTATTATACTTTCCCAAAGAATTTTAAGAGTCGCCTGAAAAGTTTCTTTAGGTTTAGATGCTCAAGTAGGATGTGATAGGGTATTATAAATGGACTCAAATTTACAGACATCTAAATGGATGGCCTTAAAACCATGGCATCCCACTTGGGTATACTGCATGGTGAAAGGGAAAGAGCGTTGGGTCCAGAGGGATCCTGGCTGCTCTGTGGCTCATTGCCTGTGCCACATGGAGCCTGCCACTTCACCTCTGATGTCTCTTAGCTGTTAACGGAGGAGGGTGGACTAACGGTCTTCCAGGGGGCTTTCCATGCCCGATAGTCTGTAATTCTGCTATTGAAATGCACAATGGCATTCTTCCCAGGATTAAAAGTGAACAGTATGTAGTCTAAATTTCTACTTCAAAGCTAATTCTAAGAAATACCAAGCCATCTTTGAATTATGATCCTTGTTTGCCAGTGATCTGTTTGATAATGACCCCTCTGTAAGGTCACTTCACCTGCATAGCCCACCTTTCTCCTTTTTCTGTTTTGCTAAAAAGTGGTGTAGGCTTAGAATTCTACCTCCACCACTAGTTTCTGGCTGTGAAAAATTTACTTAACACTATTGAACTCATCTGTCTCGTTTGCACAGTGGAATTTATTGTGTCGACCTTAAGGGCTGTTAGGAGACTTGTATAAGGCTCAGAACACCGTAAACTGTGGTTCTCCGTAAATGTTCCTTACTTTTGATGACTGTCTAGGCCTGATCCACTATAAAAATTTCAACTGAGCTCTGAGATTCTTGTTTTCATTTACTAAACAGCAACAAATCACCCAAAATACGCATCAGTCAGTGACAGAGCTACATGGACTCTGGAATTAACCTGTTTATCTCGTTAGATTGTATTAATTCACCAAGCATTTACTGTCAGTTCATTAAATGGATGGATAGATAGATATACACTATATTGCTATGGACATTTTTATATCTTCAAATGTTATCTTCAAGTCATCGGATGTGTTTGGGAAAGATACGTAGGTACTTTATACCTAGAACATATTGTGTCCTGTGTTCCACCACTATTCTAAAGTACTTTGCATATTTCAACTCATTTAATCCTCACAACAACCCTTTTCATTTGAGGCTATATCTCAAATGAGGAAACCGAGGCACAGAGAGACTGAGTCACTTCAGGTCACGTAAGTATGGAGCCCACAGTTGAACGTTCATGCGCTTTGCCGTTTGGCCGCATGTGCAGACAGCCCTCTCGAGGTCATTGTAAAGAGTCATTGGCATTAAGGAGTTTCTTTCTTTCAGCAAGTCCTTTAAACAGAAAAGGAAGGATAGGTAACTGCTGAAACCTCCCTGGGGCCTGATGCTGCCTTAGGTTTCAGTGGCCTCCCCTCTAACCCGTGGGCAGGGAGGGGAGCAGCCAGGTGGCGTTGGAACCTGGGGGACTGAGCAGACTGCAGTTCCTGCCTCGACGCTCTCGCCAGCGCCAAGTAAGTTTTTTTTTTTTTTATAACTTAAATACTTTTCCTCCCTAATAAATACAAAGTATACTCTCCCTGAAGAAGAGTCTCTGCTAGTAAAAGCGACTGTTGGTTCAGCAGGAAATAAAACAAAAGAAGTGGGCGTGGGTGTCAGGAGCAGCTGAGGGGAAGCGTGGAGAAAGGGTGGTTGGGATGGTGACCGTCTTATTAAAATGTGTGAGTGGAAGTTGGGGGTGGATTTTGTGAGTAAATAGGAATTTTGCCACCAAATTCTTTCCTCCAGAGCTAATATTCTCATGGGATATAAATATTAATACAAGGAAAAAGGCCCTGGGTGAAGAAAACTATTTTCCCCTTAAGGGACAGAGTTCTCTCAGGACGGCAGAAGTTTTAAGAGTTTCAGAAAGTGCTAGTAGAATGTTAAGCACTTTGTTATTATCAACCTGGAAAGTGGCTACAGCCTATAACTCTCTTTGGAAAGAGGAAAGACGTCTCTGGTAATGTCAGCCTAGTCAAGGACCCTTCTCTCCACTTTTAACCTTCTAAACTTTCCATGGTGTGTGGGCCTTTGGATCCTAGTCATTATTCTGGACTAATTAAGGTCATCAAAATAGAAATCTGTGTACATATGAGTGATACGACTATATCATGCCTTAGCTACACATATACCACACTAGTTGGGGTGGGGGGTACATCTACATTTTTCATAATTTCATCATTATGAATTAATTCTTTTATGATTTTTCTAAATCATTCTTTGGGAACAATCTAAAAGAGCTAGGGGAAAAAAAAATGAAAGCTTTCCTCCGGCAACTGACTTAATGGATAGCTGAATGTCCAGTTTCAAAAGCTGTTACTTATAAAAGGCCAAAAAAATGTTAATATGGGCCACATAACTGTAACATATTTTTCCAAGGTGGGAAAAGCAATAAATTACAAAATACCGCACTCATGGAACATATGGCTTTTAATAAGAGCGGCTGTTATTTCGCTAAGGTGTGCAGTGTTTTAAGTCTTGGTTTTCTGTTTTGGAAGTGTTAATGAGTTTACTTGTTTTATTTAATTTATTTCCATTCTCTGTGTGCTTGGGATTCTTAATTGCATGATGTGGTTTATATTCATTGCTTTTACATGATGGAAATGCCACAATGTGCCTTTGGTCTTTTAAGGCTTAAAACTGAAAACGAAACATTAAAACGTGAGACCCTGAGGGATGCTCGCAAACAGCCGTCTGCCGGTGACTAGGCTCTTCAGCCGTGTGTGTGAATGATGGTTTGCACATGAGCAGTTATCCGATTACTTTCTGTAGGATAATTTGCTGAACTGAACTTAAATTTCAACTACACTGGATGCAAACGAGAAATACGAAAAATATAAACATGCCCCAAAATACAGACTTCCTTTGGGAAATTTTAAGCCAGGAACATATAATCAATTAAAAATCAGCTTTGTTTATACTAAGACTTGCCATCTTGGGAGGTCAACACCAGAAAGCGGGTACCTTCAGTGTGTTTTAGGACAAAACTGTAACTCTTCTGGAAATAAAGTAAACTCTTCAGATGCTGTGAATATTTGGGACTTGAAGGATTGCTGTTTATTGCACTTTGGGGGTAAATTAAGATGAATGAGAAATGCTTTCTGGCCTCAACTCTTCCGGTTGGAAATCTTTCTAAAATATGTGAGTAGATTTTCTCAACCAGCAAGACAATGAATTGTGTCAGTCTATTTTTTTGTGGTTTAGACCTCGCATGCCTCAGGGACATAATTCTCAATATCGATCATCATTGTACGATATGATGAGTAGGGGGAAATGAAGGCAATGAGACTATCTGTATTACTGCCCTCAGAAAAGTAAGTAGTCAGTCACCATGGACTCTGCCAGCCCTGTGAAAACTCTGGAGGGGAATATCAAAAATATCATAATTCTTTGTTGCAGGGGTTGCCTTATACATTTCAGCATGTTTAGCAGCATTCCAGGCTGCTTTTTGGCGGGGCAGAAATAACAGACATGATTCCTGTGAGTGCAACAGGAAATTCAGGAAGGGTTAAGGGTGATTTCGCAGAGGAAGTGGGTTAGTGGGGTCCCAAAGGATGTTTCGTGTTGGCGTACCAGGTCAACGAGCTTGGTGATTAAGGGATTACTAGTTTTTTTGACCAAAAGATCATGGGTAACCTTGATAAGAAAAATTCAGTAAGTTACATTATAATCGCTGGATGAGTCATGAAGATGTTTTGAAAACAAATTTCTCTCATGCCAAGGCCTAGGCATAGCCTTAGAGTCTGACCTATAGGAAGAAGTGGAATTTAGAGGCAAAGTGTACTTCTCGCCAGTATGATTCATGTGTGACCTATAACATTCAGTGAAATATTTTTCCTTCTCTTTTTTCTGATTCTTCTTTCTTCTCTTCCTCCTCTTCTCCAGTCTTCTTTTATCTATTGTTTGCCTTCTGTTTCTTCATCCTTCTCCCTCTTCCTTCATTTTCCCTTTCCCTCTTAAATGAGACCAATGGAGGCCTCTAAGAAGAGAGTCCACAGCCATGCCCAGTGAATTAGTTTCCTGCAGCTGCTGAAACAAATGTGCACAAACTGGCGGTTGAAACAATAGAAATGTATCCTCTCTCAGTTCTGGAAGCCAGAAGTGCAAAATCATTTCTACTGGATAGAAATCAAGAGCTGTGCTTGCTTTGGAGGCTGTAGAACAAAATCCATTCCTTGACCCTTCCACGTTCTGGTGGCTGCCAGCATTCCTAAGCTTGTGGCTGCACCGCTTTTCTCCAGTCTCTGCCACCGAAGCCACATGGCCTATTCTGTGTGTCAGATCTTCTTCTGCCTCCCTCTTTTAAGGACGCTCATGATTACATATAAGGTCCACTCTGATAATCCAAGGTAATTTCTCTGTGTCAAGATCCTTAATTGAATTAAATTTGCAAAGACCCTTTTTCCAAATAGGGTAATATTTACAAGTTCCAGGGATTAGAACTAGATATATTTGGGCATCATGATTCAGCCCACTGTAGTCAGAATAATACGGAGAGTCCTTCCTTGACACACAGCAGGCAACACTGAGTCCATCCTAAACACATATGAGCCTCTACGGTGGATCTCACAGGCAAGCGTGAAAAAGGAAATCATACCTCATTATGTGCCGTCTGTTTGTTGGAACAGTGTTTTGTGTTTGAGCGATACTTCCTACCAAGGATTGAAGAAGGAAAAGGGAACTCATTTTAACATTCCTGTTCCCTGAGTACCAACCCTCAAGTCCCAAATAATGAAGGTTAAGAACAAGAGTGTGTTCCTCATGGAGAGCTCCCTGTTTTCCTCCTCAGACTTCAAAGCCTACTGTTCAGTAAGGAAAAACCATCCCCTAGGCTTGTAAGTTCTAGTTCAAGTCACCCTCTTCCTCTCAAGCTGGAGTAGATGCAGAGAAGCCCAAAGAGGGGACTGGTAAGGAACCCTCCCAGCTAAAGGTCCTGCTGCATTCACACAAGACATTGAGACTGTGAGGGAAGAGATGCTTTAGGTCCTTCATGGTTTTAGTTTTCTTTAAACAATCCCATCACCCACAAGGATGAGAAGGGTGAAAATATAAAAGAGCATGAAAGTTATTGGCACTTTTGATTATAGGCAGACAATTTTCTCTGGCTAGGTCCTTTGGGGAAAGGACTCCAGATAAATTTGCAAGCATTAATTTTTATGGGACCTGCATTCTTTAAAGCCCTCATGCATCCCTGCATCGTTTACTCTCAGAATTCTTATTCAGTGAATTTTAGAATAGTGTTTCTAATGAGAGATAAACATTACTCTTTTCAAAGGGTATTTAAACATTATTCTAAGACATACTGAGTTGTTATAATCCCATACATCCAACAAGAACTTTGACTTTCTCCACAGTAGCTTACTTGATGTTAAATACAGTGCAGTTTCTATAAGGATACTTGATTTTCCAGCAATATTTGATTACTGGCCTCTTACACACCATGGAGAAATTATCTCAGAATCTCTGTTGACCAGGAGTGGCTTTTCTCAGCTCAGTATTTCTCAACCTTGGCACTATTGACATTTTGACTAGGTAATCAGTGTTATGGCGTGGTCTTGTATATATTAGAATGTTTAGCAGCTTTCCTGCCCTCCTCCCTCTAGATGCAATCCCCTTGCCAAATTGCAGCAACAAAAAATGTCTCCAAACGTTGACAAATGCCCCTTGAGAGGACAAGGTCATCCGCAGTTGAGAACCACTGTGCTAGCTCTATTCCTTACTTAGTTAGTGGTAGTGGCTAGCATGTATGGAGCACTGTCTAAGAGCCAGTAACTAAGTGGGCAAATACTAAGCACTTGTACTAATAAATTAGAATCTTAAAAAAATCTCACAAGGTAAGTGCTGTTGTTAGCCCTATTTTACAGGTAATAAAACTGAGGCCATGAGTGTGTTCCTCCTAAAGAGCTCCCTGTTTTCCATGAGAAATATTGAGCAAAGGTGCTAAGATTACACAGCTTTTGTAGAGCAGAGCCAGGGTTCCCACCAGCAGTTGGGATTCCGAATTCCTGCTCTTTTCACAGGTGCAGCTGCTGACCAGCGCTCATTTAAGAATATGTTGTGACAGATTTGAAAGGCATCTTCCTTTGCAGCTATTTAAAGGTTGTAAGTAAACTACAGCAATGGGTGAAAGTATTAGGAAGAGCCATTGATTGAAAGGATGCTATGAGTGGGATACTCATCTTCAAACTTACCTACAAGTTATTTTCTTTAATCCTCACCGTAGTCCAATTAAATACATGTTTAAAAAATATCTATTGCTGCATTCAGTTTTTGTATGGGAGAACTTGGCTCCAAAAAAACCTAAGTAATTTTATGCAAGGTAAGAGACAGTGTAATAATCGGCAGAAACATAGTTTGACCCAGCGTTTTCTGACTTCTAAGCCCATGCCCTCTTTATTTTACTCTTATACCTTTTTTTAGGTTTCAAAAGATGCAGGGAAGGACATTTTTAGGTTCTTCAACTATATCTTCTGGTCTGATCTCCTTTTCTGTTTAAATTCCAAATTACCTGGAGCTGATACTTAGAGGTTTTGAACGCTCACTTACCCTTCCCTGAAGTCTTCTGACGGAGTTCAGTAAAACGTGCAGGCATTGATGGGTGGGCGTGGGTGTCCACGGACCTGGTGTGGATCCTGGCTCTGCCACTTTGCTGCTCTCTGACCTTCGGCAAACCACATAACAACTGGGAGCTTCAGTTTCCTTATTCGTAAACATGAGGCTAATAATAATAATGCCTACTCTGCAGGGTAAAGATTAGAAATAATGTATGAAAATACTATTATTAGTTGGTACAAATTTTCCCATTAAAATGGCAAGCTATGCATTTTGCCATTTTTCCTTCTGCTTTCTACCTTTGAAATCACTGGCAATGCTTCCACTCCAATTCTTCCTGTCCCCATCAAGGATATCTGGAACCCTGCCATGTAGAAATTCATTACAGCTCATTATTGATTAAAACGAAGATATCTTGGGAGTAGACAGAACATTTGAAGACTAGCTAAACACACTTCTGAAGATCCTTCTGGACACCTGGAGAGGGAAGGTGAAGACAAGGAAGCAATGACATCACAAGATTTTTTTTAGACAGAACATGCGAAAAAGATTATTTTGAAAGATAGCATCCCTGATTTGTATTCCCAGAGAGCAATAATAATACTAAGATCTTAATAATTTTTTTCTTTTTTGCATTGGACAGTAATTTTTATTGAGGTATAATTGGTATATAGCATTATTATTAGTTTCAGGTGTACAATATAATAATTCAATATTTATACACATTGCAAAATGATCACCACAATAAGCTTAATTAGCATTCATTCCCATTCATAGTTACAAATTTTTTTCCTTGTGATTGGGACTTTTAAGACCTATTCTCTTGGCAACTTTCAAACACACAGTGTAGCTCTGGTCACCATGCTGTATGTTATATTCCCATGATATGTTTTATTTTATTTTTTAAAAAAATTTAAATTTATTTTTAGAGAGGGGTAGGGAATGGAGGGGAAAAAGAGGAGAGGATCATTGGTTGCCTCTCACATGCCCCCAACTGGGGACCTGGCCTGCAACCCAGGCATGTGCCCTGACTGGGAATCAAACCAGTAACCTTTCAGTTCACAGGCTGGCACTGAATCCACTGAGCCACACCAGCCAGGACCCATGATATTTATATTATAACTGGAAGTTTCTACCATTAGATCCCCTTAAAAATAATCTTTTATCGAAGTCTGAATTGTGATTTAGATAGGAGGGAATTAAACTAGAATTTTTTTAAAACCATAAATGTATTAGCATGTATTTGCATGCACACACATAATTGAAGTGCAAGATGGGAAGAAAGTACAAGAAATAATGGAGAATGCAATTCTCTAGGACAATATTGTGAACTTCACAACTCAGATATGTAGGAAAATATTAATAGAGTTCTTAGTACTTGTAAATTGAGTAAAAAATATGTCTACAACTCACAGGAAGATGTATCACATGTACTGAACTCAATGGATTGGGAACTTGCAGGGTGACCAGTTACTCAAGGGAAATGTCATTTTAAAAAAAGCCTATGGAAAAGAAGGTGTTTATATCTTAGTTGTCTCGCTGAGAATGTGGGTCACAGTTTACAGAGATTCCAAAGGTAATGTGATAATATGACGTGTCCACTCAAGGGCAACCAGTGGAAATGTCCTGAATCAAAAATAACTCAGCATTTGAGAATTCTGAGAAGACATTCAGAATATCTCCATCCAGAGAAATTGGGAAGGAGGAATTTGTTTGAAAATTTCATGTGATTATGTTAGCAATTAATTTGTTGAAAATTTAAATCTCATTACTAATTAGATCTCACCAAAATAAAGACTTCAGGGAAAGCTCATATTCATCTATAGGGGAAAAAAATCCCACAAAAAACAGTTAAATGCAATTAAACTAGACTTTAAAATATGTTTTTTGCAGTCACTCTGTAGACCAAGGCTATGAAATTCTATTACATTATTACATTCAGGCAATCTTGCTATCACATCCGGGTTATTGCAAATGGTCATGGTGAAAGTCAACAATGATATATTGGCTATTTGCCAGCTCAGCAAAAAACATTATAATAGCAAAGCCTACACATAGCTGAATGATTGCAAAGCTTCTCTTTTGTTTTCACTCAATAATGGGTTCAGTAAAATTTCACTTCTAACAAAGAACTTGAAAACAACTCCCTGTTCTATTATGAGAGAATTTGACCTGAACATTCATTTTTATAGTCAAGAAATGAAGATGAAATGACAAAGACAATGATTTCAGTTGTTACTCTTTGGAAGTCATGTGTGTTGATTCTATAAAGCTAGGAATATAGAATTTTTTTTTTTCAGGAAAACAACCCATAGCTTCAAATGTGTCAGTAGAAACTTTATAAAGAAAACTTCATAAAAAAATGGAACAGGAAAAAGTCACATTAAAAATGAAAAATATTGTTAATCTGGACAGGAAGATGACAAAGAGAAAGACAATAATGGGCTCATAAATTTTTGGAGGTGCTTGATTTGGAAGATCAGGTAGGGAGGGGTTTAAATATGGAAGCTGAGTTTTCCTTCTTCCAGTCATGCAGAACATTGTTCTAAAAAAGAACCACAGTATGGTTTATAACCTTCAGGCAAAGAGAATAGATAACCTCCCTTAGCCTTTCGGAAGAGCCAAGACAAGCCATTCAGGGAAAGAAGTAACAAGAAGCTACCTCCCACTAACTGTCACTTCAGGTCAATGGAAATACACATACGTGCCCAGGACGTGTGCAGATACTTTGGGGAAGTTGGAGACACCCTGAGTGCTGCTGAGTGGAAAACATTTCAAAGGCAAGGGGCAGAGAGAGAACCAAAGCCAATCAGAGTGAAGAGGAAGTTTGAACAGAGAGGGGGGGTGGGTATATAAAGACTAAGGGTTTGGGGCCTCTCTGTCTCTCTCTCCACTATCTCTGTCCTACCCAACTTCTGGGCAGGTATTTACCACTCCAAGAGGACAAGAAGAATCAGGTGAGTCCAGGGTGAACTAGACCATATTTATTTGCATACATTTTGTAGTTGCTCTGGGAGACTGTCTAAATTCTAGTCAAAAGGACCAGCATTCCCAATGTATTCTTACTTGTTTACTCGGCACCTTTAAGGAGTCTGCCATTGACGTGTGAGCTCACAAATGCACATTCAAGAAATGAGTGGACTCTGTGACTGTGATTGCTTCCTCTCATCCTCTCTGCTTGGGCAAGGCCGGTTTGACACTCAGTCCTCCAATTGTAAAACAGGTCCATGAGCCCTGCAGCTGACTTGGCAAATACACTGTGATACTAAATGAGTCTCTGCTTTTGGACAATCTCCTTTGGAAGAGAGGCAAATTATGGTTCTTAGGTATCACACTTTGAATACATTGCTGCAGAATTTTTTCTAGGAACTATTTCTTGTAAATATCATAAACTATAAATATTAGTCTAAAGAAGAAATTCCAACGTCTAGAAGAACCTGTGTCTCCATTGTGCGTATTTTTTAATGTCTGGTGATGCTCCTAGAGTGATATTTTGGTTAAGTGATGAGGCCAACCACGGCAGCAGAACCAAGTATGGTAACGGCATCCAATGGTGAGCTCTAACTCTTTGTTTCCATGCCATCTGTGCAGAGATTCTAACCATTTTACATGTTACCGTATTTTTTAGGGCAAAAGGTTGCAGGGGTAGGGGAACAACCTCAAATGCCATTCTTTGCTAGTCCCAATGTTAATTTGCTGATTACTCTGAGAATTTCAGTTTGAGATAGATGACCATCAATATGAATCTGTGTGATTAAAATACAGTCTAATATATTTGCTGTTCAAGTTGAAGACTGAGACCATAAAATGCAAAACTTTACTTTGGATTGTTTTAAAATAAAGGTCAAAGGGAGTTGATGGGTAGTTTCAAAATACAATGGTATCATTAGAGCTGATGATCAAAGGTGTTTTGATTACCCTACACATCCCAATAAACTTAATTCCTAATTTATTTCCAACTAGAGTGAATGGAGCTCACTTAAAATTATTTTAAGAGAGAAGATTATTGGGACCTCAATAACTATTAGGTTATTAGGACTTGGTAAAAGAAAGATTAGCTATTCTCATCATTGTTATCTTATTCCTTAATCTCATGGTTGAAGGTGATCACTAAGAAAAAAGTTCCAAAGAATGTGACAATACCTATCCCGACTTAGGGTGCAAGCCTAATGTGCACTTTGTGTTCCACTATGGGAACTTGACACCTCCCAAATATTACTTCCTGAAAACTCTGGCAGAGCCGCCCTATTAACTTTATCACCCAGCAGGGGAAGGCAGAGGAATGGGATAGGGGTGAAAGCCTATGGTCAGATGTGCGTCATTGTCAAGATTGTAACTTTTATTTGGAGGCGGGTAGTTCACAAGTGTTCCATAAGGTATTCGTAACCCATTATTATTTCTACAAAATCTCCTTATCTGTTTCACATTCAGCCATCAATGAAGAGCAGGAGGACTCCATGCAAATATGTCTTAAATGTCAACTACATGAACTTCGTTTTGTTTCAAAGCTTCTCAATACACCATTGCGTTGTGTGTTACTCTATAACTGCTCTGACTCATTTTAGAAGCAGCCAGGAGAAAAACTCTAAATAGTAAAGGTTTTTAATTTAGCAGAGTGCACATGTTCATATGTATATATGAACAAATATATGTGTGAGTAGCTTTAATTATTAATGTTCGTTTTCTTGCATAATACACACATATACATACAACAGTACACTTGTATAAAGCTTTGTATTTTCCAAAGTATTCTCATAGGTGATCTTATCCTGAACTTCATAATCTCTCTGTAGAAAGGTTAAAGGACCTGCCCAGATTCACACTTAGTAAGTGGGAGGGACAGTGCCGCAGTGAAGTTTCCTGATTCCTAGCCAGGAGTTCTTTCCACTACAACAGCTGTCACTGGTTACTGCGAAGGCAAGGGGAAGACACTGATTTAGCTTCTCTAAAGTTGGGAATTATTGATAGTGGTGGAAAGATCAGCTGCGCTGTTATTTTCCAAGTCAGCTGATGGAAGACTGTCCCTTGTATGATTGAGGTAAGTTGTTTAGTGGCCATGGATGATAACTTTGACGTGTTCTCTCTGTATGACGTTATATTCCATCATCACCTGGATTCTAATTCTTTTGTTACCTATCTTTTTAATTGCCTTTTTTGACACTAAACCATCTAATAGTTATTCATTACACTAGTAATAGAAACACTGATGCCAGATTCCGTTACTGAAAACACCCAAAACTAGAATCTTAAATCGTATTTTACCCCGACTGCCAGAAAAGACGATATAATAAAATTCTATTTCCAATACCTCCCTTTAGTCAAGAAAGTTTTTAATGGAGGTTGATATTCATGGTACACAAATGTACACCATTGTTTCAAAGTTAAATGCGGTAAACCATGCTTTAGACATTCTCTTTTGAGACCCCCATTTATCTAATCTGTGGTTAAGTCTAATAACAGAGATAAGGAACTTGAAAGGTCCTTAGTTTATTCAACCAGCACTCACTGGCAGGATCAGTAAAAGAAATGGAACACTTCTGCCACATTACAAATAACAGTATAATAATGAAAATCCACCACACTGCCAATTAATTATTCTCTATTTGAACCCAAAATACCATTAGCAAAACAGGAGCAATGGGAAAGCCCTGGTTAATAAGCTTGGTGTGATAATAAGTATTCAGAAAGTTCAACCTGACACATTAGACTTTTGTAATTAAAAATCTATTTGTCCCATAAGATTTTAAAGGCAATTTTCACAATTGAAATATTTTTTCTTCAGAAAAAAAAAAAAAGGAAAAACGCTGTATTCCATGGAATACAGATTAAGCTGTTATAACAACAACAAAACAGAACAGAACAAAAAAATCCCAAATGTAGTGGCCTATGTAGCTAGAGATATATTACTCATATTATGTTTCCATTGGTCCAGGTGGCACTGTAGATTGACTATTTAGGTCACTAAAGGACACAGGTTTCTTTCTTTCTGCTGCATCACCATTCCTCAGTGTTGTGCTCACTGTTTAGAGCTGGGTCTCTATCACATCTCTGCTGCACCCCATAGAACAAGGGATAGAGGAGAGTCCAGGGCAAGTATCTTTAAGGAGATGACTCAAAAATGACAGATATCTGGGAAGCTCCTTATGTTCTTTTATTCTAAATGATAGCTTTGCTGGGTAGAGTAATCTTGGTTGTAGGTCCTTCCTTTACATCACTTTGGATATTTCTTGCCAATCTCTTCTGGCCTGCAAAGTCTTTGTTGAGAAATCAGTTGACAGTCTTATGGGAGCTCCCTTATAGGTAACTAACTTCTTTTTTCTAGTGTGTGCACCTGATACTAATGTAATATTGTATATGTCAACTGTAACTGAAAAATAAAAAACTGATTTACCTTAAGAAATGACAGGTATCAATTCCACTCCTCTCTCATTGACTGGAACTTTAGCACATAAACTAAATTAGCTTCAAGGGGTACTGGGAAATGTAGGCTGCAGCTGAGAGGCCATGTCTCTATAAAATGATGTGGAGAAGGGTTGTTGCAGGGCAGAAGAGTGGGTTCAATTCCTAACAGAATGTGGACAAGAAGCAATACTGGAGAACATCTAGCAGTATCTACCACAGCCAGTGTGTACAAAGTAAAATGCATTTATCCAATAGGAATAATGTATTATCAAAGACACTCAAACAATTAAAAATTGAATTAATGCTGGTAGTACTTGCGTTATTTGAAAATAGTACTCCAGTTTTCTCAGTCTATGTACCACTTCGTTGAGGGAAAAGTTGTGCAGGTCACCTATACTCTGCACAAGGATTGAGCTGTGCACCTGGCTTTGTTTTTAATGAGAAGATATAAAGTAGTTCCTAGTTCTTGTATAACATGAGTAGATTAGAGAGGCATGCCATTCTTTTGTATATTATTGAAAAATGAACTTTCCTTTCATAACCTGACTTTACTTCTATTTTATGAAGTCAGTACTCCCATTGGGCTTCTAACTTAAACACAGTGCAGACTTGGTTTACCTCCCTTGTCTCTATATTTTTCATCTACTGAATATGCATATTCTGTCAACTCTATTGCAGAAAAAATATCTCCAATTCACCCTCCAGCCTAGCTAAGCCTTTATCATTTTGGGCCTGAGCTGTTGCCTAACTGATCTTTCCACAACCACGTTATCTTTACTTATTCAAGTTGCCACATTGTCAACTCAACAGGTGGCCACCCCCAAATAAATAAAAGCATCTAATCATAATTCTTCCTTCCTTAAAACATTCCATTTGTTCTTTGATCTCTATAGAATAATATCTCGGTTCACTAGTTTGGCATACAAAGCCCTTTGCAGTTCAGCTGTGGCTTCATCTCTCATCACTCAGCTCCCACCCAACCTAAATTCTATCCATACTTCATGCTTTGCTAATCTCCAAACCCAACTGCTTTTTCATGTCTCTGCACTTTCGTACATGACGTTCTTGTGACCTAGAGTAGCCTTTTCCATTTCTTTCTGCCTGAAAGAGTTCTCCACTTCAAAGACCCAATTATAATTAAAAAGTTACTTCCCCGAATGAAGTCGGTCACCCTTCTTTGCTCCTATGCTATTCTTGGTTATCTTAACTGCTATCATAATTACCTGTGTACATGCTGATCTCACCCAAACTATGCTCTCCTTGACAAGCCAGGACCACTTGGGCCTTGCACAATGGCTGGCATAAAATAGCCACTCAGCAAATGTTTGATCGGGAGCAGTGGCCCAAGGACTCAGTTGCTAGATGTAGCACAAGGACAGTTGTGGTGCAGTAGCCACTTAACAATGTAACAGTCAACTGTTTATTGAAAAATTACTCTAAAAATGTTCTGCTACTATAAGAGGATCAAGAAAGAGTAAAATAATCCTTGCCTTTAAGCTTAAAATTTAATTTGGCATCTAAGATGGGTATTTTGGGAATTAGAGCATGCATATTTTTTTTTATTGTTCGATTTTGGACCTATTAGACTATAAAGTCTGTGTTCACCATTGTCCCCCCTCCAGCTTCTGGCATTGTTCCCATAGTAGGTGTTCAAAAAGCTTTGTTGAAAAAGAATGCACAAAATGTTTTTAAAAACACACTGACTGATTTTAAATTTGGTGGCATAACCTCTATAGATGCTTTTGGAGATAAGATAAAGATACAGGTCCTGAAAGATTTGGGTCAATATGAAACATCTTCTTAAATAAAGATTTAAGTTTGAGTGGTAAACACACAGTGTAATATACAGCTGATGTAGTAAAAGAATTGTACACTTGAAACCTATACTTTTATTAACTAATGTCACCCAATAATTTTAATTTAAAAATTAAAATAAAAAGTATAAGAAGATCAAGAAAATGTGGAAGTTGTATCAAAGATATAAGAAAAATATGAGAAAATGCATTGTATTAATCAGCTAGCGCCATGTAAATGCTGCCTAATAAACCTCCCCAAAACTCGGTGTCATACAACAGCAAACATCTGTTTTGGCACTTGTAGGTATGCTGGCTTAGGCTGGCTTATCCAAGTAGCTCTGTGTCAAGCTGCAGGGCACTTAAGTGGAGATTGGCTCCAGTCTGTGGTTGGGTTCAGGTCTGTTCCATGTCTTGATGCTTCTGTTGTCTGAGGGAGCTATATGTATAACTTAGGTATGAGAAGGATATGAAAAATTTTGATGCTTCACTTATTGATTTATTTATTGTTCACAATTATTCATGTTAGAATTATATATGCATACCTTATAATTTTACAATATTTCCTACTAGAATGAATGGAGTATGTCTCCCAGCCTCATTGATGTTAGCATTGGCCAGTTTTAGGTTAAGACAAGACCTCAAGAGACATTGTGATTTTCTCTTTACCCTCTTGTGCTTCTGACCTTTGCCATAAAAAGAACTTGCTCCCAAATACATGCTTATAGAAGGAGACTAGGCTTCAGTATACATAATAGAGTATACAGATATCGTATTACAATGTTGTACACTGAAATTAATACATGAGGTCTGTCCAGAAAAAGCCCAGTCAATGTTAATATAATGAGAATGGTTTGGGTGACATCGATGTAACCTGGCAGCCAAGGAGAGTGGACTGGAATGTGCATGGGTGAACAATGACGATTTCATTATACTAATCAGTGGGGGTGGTGGACGTGGTTGAGTTGAACATATGTACTCTGTGGCCAGCATACTCAAAATGACTGAGTGAGCAGAGCAATGAATCTGCATCAAATTTGTGTTAAGCTTGAACATTCCTCCATGGAAACAATTTGGATGATTCAGGAGGCTACAGCTATGGACAACTGGTGATTGACTGCTTTATCATGACAATGTACCTGCTTATACATCAGGTCTTGTGCCGAGTTTT
Organism: Anoura caudifer; assembly: GCA_004027475.1. Taxonomy (NCBI): domain Eukaryota; kingdom Metazoa; phylum Chordata; class Mammalia; order Chiroptera; family Phyllostomidae; genus Anoura; species Anoura caudifer. The sequence continues at coordinate 108,570 of PVKU01001398.1, forward strand.
TGGTGAAACATCAAATCACCCAGGTGACTCAGCCCGCCTTCAGCCTAAATTTTGTACCCTGCAACTTCTGGCTTTTCCCAAAATCTAAAATCACCTTTTAAAGGAAAGAGATTTCACATCATCAATGAGATTCAGGAAAATACGACAGGGCAGCTAGTGGTGATTGGAAAAATTGTGTGAGGTCCCAAGGTGCCAGCTTTGAAGGGGACTGAGGCATCATTATCCAATATACAATGTTTCTTGTATTGTGTATCTTCTTCGATAAAGGTTTCTATTTTTCATTATCACGTGGCTGGATACTTTCTGGACAGAGCTTATATTAAACAACATTATCTCAATAGACTAAAATGTTTTAAAAAATTACAATAACTTGCCACCAAAGAGCTGCTGGTCCAAAAGGATGAAAGATACAGGATGTCAGTTTGCTTCTGATCCAAAACTTGGAGCCTAGTCATTTGCAAAATGAAGCAAATCTGCCCCTGATATCCCTCAAACCAGTGAGCAAGAAAAATATACCCTATTGTTGTAAGACCCTAAGTTTGTAGCAGTAGTTGATGAATACATGTGTGAAAGTATGCAAAGACAAGGACAATTCAGAAGTCCTGTTGGCCAAGTATTTTTGAATGGTGGAATGAATGGGATGTGGTGACTGACAGAGGAATAGGGAGAAGCGGTGGGTCAAAGCTGACTGAGTCCTGGTAAAGTCCAGGTTGGATGTTGGCACCATGGGCTAAAATTGGGGAGTTAACATGGACCAGTTCAGTAACCACAGAATATTATTTTGAAATTATCTTGGAGACCGCAATCTCCGAGGCAGAACTGCTCTGCAGAATAGTTTTGTTTGGCCAGTGTAGATTTTTTTTTTTTTAATTTGAATTTGAATGTATTAGGTAAGTCATATACTCTCAGGTTCTTTTTTTTTTTTTTTTAAGATTTTATTTATTTATTTTTAGAGAGGGGAAGGGAGAGGCCCACAACCCAGGCATGTGCCCTGACTGGGAATTGAACCTGTGACCCTTTGGCTTGCAGCCCACGCTCAAGCCACTGAGCTACGCCAGCCAGGGCTTACTCTCAGGTTCTTTACCTTCCTAATCTCTCCTTTTTCACACTCCATACCTTGGAATGCATTTAAGTTTATGTTCTCTAATAGTGCCATCATTGCTGATCCCCAGGTATATCAATTTTAAGATGAATATGAGGTAAGTTAATTATAGTGATAGCCGGTATGAATTGAACCTTTATTGTGGGTTCAGAGCTGTCTTGTCTCATGAATCTCTATTTCATAGGTAAGGCAAAATTAAGTTAAGTAACTCGCCAAACGTTAACAGCTGCAAGTGGAAGAGCCATGATTTGACAACTGCAGTTTATTGAACAGTTTCCACTGGGTCAGCTCAAACAGGAGACAGGGATTATTTTTGTGTAAACACTTTCCCCAGCTGTCCTATCTGGACTCCTCCTTCCATTCCTGGTAGCAAATCTCTTTGCCACACCTTAGCTAGATTTATAACTTCCCAGACACTTTTAGGTATTAACCAACTACCCATTTCATAACTTCAATCTTGACTTCAGCTCAGACCTTGGCTTTCTCTCATCCCTCTCCCACTCCTGTACTGGACAATGTGGAGCATTGGTGGGTATATTCGGAGGGGGGATGGAAGCCATGATCTTGTTCTTTTATTCTCTTTTCACAGTCTGTGACCTCTGTCCTTGAGAAATTGTTGGGTGAAACAGTAGAGAAATGCCAGGTGGCTCTTGATTCAAGTGCCCAGGTTGTCCTTTTTCTGTAGATTGTCTTTGTTTCTCAGGCCAACACAAACTGGCCTGCTATGCTGTCTGTATAACAGGTGTCCAAATGACGATTCTATAGAATGTCACATGTATAATAAGTTCTTTATAAATAGCCTGGGATGATGCGGACCCCAGCCTGCAGGGTCTGTGTGTTGTGGATGCGATGAACAAATTCACACGGATTGCGGAACTCCTGTGGAGAAAAAGGGACGGCATGGCCACTCTCTGAGTGAGAGAGAGGGCCTCGACCCCTGCCTGGACAGGCTTTTATTGCTTTTCTGGGTACATTACATGAGGATGGGCTTCCTTTATTATGCACAGGTTCTCTTTATGTGGTTACCTTTCACAGATAACAAAGGAGAGGAAATTGCTAATTACTACAAAGAAAAGGGATATTTGCAAATGCAAAGGGAAAACTGGTTGAACTGGTTACACTTGTCCTTGGGAGGTTTAGCATAGATTTTAGGAAGTTACTTTAAAGTTATGCAGTGAACATTTGCTGCCTCAAATCAGGGTGAGGGAGTTTTAGCAAAAGCAAGCCTCATAGCAGCCTGGGTACAACGCAGGCCTGATTCCCCATGGGAAAACCTGTCCGTGGGCGTGGGTTCCGTGTGCCGACCTTGCTCCCCATCAGTTTTCCAAATCAGAGGCTGGGCTACATTCCCCACTGCCACTCGGAACGGTCCCCTATACTGGGAGAAGGACTCACTGCCATCTTATACCTGAGTCAGGAGTTCCAGCTCTGGCTCTACCTTGCCCACCCAGCTCCCACCCCAAATGTTATACATTATAGCTCTTGATCCTGGGCCCCCTTGGCTGGGGTACCAGTAAGAAAAGCTCTAGCCCAAGTTAATACTTCCAAGAATAGCTCCAGCCCAGCTATACACCCCAGGGGAAACTCAGCATCCTTGCCACACCATAAAGTAGGGTTCCAAGAGCTCCTCTGCCACCTATGTTCTCCAATCTAACCTTTCTCACCAATTCTCTTATGTAAGAAAGTATAATATAGACCAATAAATCAGCTGCCTAGGCAGCCCTCCAAATAGGGAAATAAGCCTCTTCTTTCTCCATCAAGAGTAGGTCTTTCCTCTCTTGGCTGTGGTATGGTTAAGAGGTGGTAGGGTGGCTACAGTTTCCCTCAGGCCAACAACTCAGAGCCAGCACTCTGGACTCACTATGCAATCTGCCAGCAGGGAGGGAGGTGAGCTTGGCCATGTTGCCTTTTAGCTGCCTGGAGCTGGAGTTGAAACCATAAGGATGGGTGAACTCTCAGAGGAAAAGAAAGTGGGGAGGAGTTGGGTGCTAGGGAGTAACACATTGGAAGAATGGAAGGATGGACAGAGGCAGAGAAAGGGTCTGAGAAAAAGAATTTTACACCAAAAAGGGCCCTGTCCGAATACCTCATTTTCTATATCAGAAAGAAGAAGGAAAAAAGAGGCTGGAGATTTGCTGAAGGTCATACCACTGATTTGTAGAAGGTCTTTAACCAGGTTCCCCTGTTGGCGAGTGTTACTGGTGAATTTTCAGAGAAGGATTTTCAGAGTTTAGGACTGCCCCCAACTGGGAAGTCAGAGAACTGAGCTTATAAGGTGAATAGAATTAGTTTTACCCAGAATGCCAGGCCCCCACTTTGCCCTGAGATGTATCTACAAAGATAAAAGCAGCCTGGTTTTGGAACAGCTGTTCACTGGGGACATGCACCCTGTTCAGGTTGGATGGCTGGGTCACCAGCTGTCTGGTTACCGGGGAGGTGAACTTGTGATGAAAATTCGCTGGGGCCTGACTCGGAGATTTACTAGCTTAACGAATTGGAACAATGGCTGATAGAAGGAAAGGATTCTCACGCAGCAAAAATTATTTCAGAGGAAAACCCAGAGTGTGTGACTCTTTAAAGCATAGATTAGAACTATCTCTTACACTCTTTGTTGCATGTTTGAGGTAGAAAAACTACAGGTGAAACTGCTATGAAATTTTTTTTGGTACTGATTTATTTTCTCTCCAATAGCTGAAGTGGACAGCAATTCTTTGGTAACACACTGTTAGAGAATCTGTGGGAAAACAGGTATTATGATTCCTGAGCATATCATTCAAATGTACATAACCCCCTGAGAAGGGCAGTTTGTCAATATTTATCACATTGTCAAATGCACATATCCCCTTTAACCTGGAAGCACATTTCTGGAAATGTATCCTCCTCAAATATGGCTGAGCTACCAACTGCTGTTATTTAAAAGGGGGTTTTTGAACAGCAAAAGATTGGAAATGACCTAAATGTCAGTCATTTGGGAAAAGGTTAAATGAATTATGGTACAGCCATGGAATGGAATATTATATACCTATAAAAATAAAAACTAATACAGTTATTTATTTAATGATTTGGAAAATTGATAAGATATCTTGTTTAGAAAAAAAAACAAGATATACAAGAGTTTGTAGGGTATGCTCCCTTCTGTGTAAGAAAAAAGAAAACTGTATTTGTGTTTGCATCTGTAAGAAGTGAATAGATGTGTTTGCCTGAGGATAGAGAGGGTCGTGAGACAGGTGTGGGAGAGTGACCTTTCATTGCATATTTTTATATATTTTTGAGCTGCGTGAATGTATTTCCTTTTAAAATATTTAAAAACAAAGTGATCGCTTTTAGGTACATTTGTTTTTTTCCATTAGTGATAGTCTGTATTCAATGACTACATAATTAGTCATTTGCTTGTGGATTATTGATTAAAATTGCTGGTGTTTGGAGAAAAGCATCAGATGTAAGCATCAGGCATTTTGAATCCAGGTCCATCAATTACTAATTGTACGATCTCAGATCAGCTTCTGCCCTTCGGAATTCAGTTTTCTCATTATTAAAATGACACATCAGATAGTTTCTGTTCTAGCTCTGAGCCACTCCTTCCTTTCCTTTAGCAAATGACTAGGGAATACAACATTTCCCTGCTGCATTTTGGCATCAGGATTCTTTGGCTGTAAGCAACTGGGATTGACCCTGGTTAGCTTAGGTACAGAGTAGCTCACGGTTGAGGGAGAGCTGGAAAAACCAAAGAATCAATATGTAGATATTCCCCAGGGCCCATCTATGGGATTACTCCTTTCAATTTGCTTATGTGACTGTGTTTCTGATCAAGGTTCAAATTCCCAGGAGAAATAATATCTATCTGAAGTAAAGGGAGCAGGGTCCTGCCCTTGCAGCCAGTTCAGGACCTCATGTCATGAGGGGTAAGTGATTCCCCAATGAAGGGATGCTGGGAAAACAAAAGCAATGTTCAGAAAAAGCATTCTTAATAGTGCTGCTTTTCAACCACATATTTGATTGGAGCTGATGGGCTCTGTCTCACGCCTCTCCCCGCAACTCAATGTCAGCAAAATAGTTGGTGTGGAAGCAGTTAAAACTAGGGGAGATGGTGTAACTGCTGTCAGAAGAAATTGTATCTTAAGTCCCTATGCCATTGTTGTAACCTAAGACTGACAGAAAACAAATCAAAGGGTTGGAGGATAATTCTTAAAATTGGCAGAAACTGAACATTCACAGGCGCTCCAAATCATGGCCATAGCATTTATCTTATAATAATTCAATATTCCTGGAATTCATCACTAGTCATTTTTGCAAGGGATTACTGTGTAACACAGAGATTTTTATCCTGAAGTTATCCATCTTTACAGCAGTTGACTTTTTTCACTGGAACTTGCCCTGTTTGCTGCTTCATGTTCTTCCTTGCCATAGTTACTGTTCCAGTTCTTGCTAGAGGCCCCTATGGAATTGTTTTCTGAATTGGAAGCCATCTCTCTGGTCAGTCAATATAATTCCTGCCTCATAAAGATGAGAAAACGACGCTCAGAGAGGTGGTCTAAGTTGCCTAAGGTCACCCAACTAATTGCTCATAGAAATGGTACTAGACAATGGACATCTTGGATGTGAGATGGTCTTTCTCACTACCCCATGCCAGGCACTCAGTCCTGTTCTGATTTTAGGTGGATCAAGCCAGGGCACGGAGATGTGGGCATCCCGGGCTCATTCTATGACAACCGTCTGCATGCATCTCACAGTCTTTGTGCTATTTTAAATATTTTCTTTTATCATGGTCTTAAAAACTGTAATTTTCAGTCTTCAAAAATTTACCAAGTTTTCAGAGGTGTGATCCTCCATTCTCTCCTTGGTTAGTCTTCTGTACCGTTTTGGCACAGTTTGGAAGCTTGCATGGCCCTGCTGACTGTCTTTCTGCACACCACTCGGGGGTACCCCTGCAGTTCAGCCTTCACAGCTCTTGCAATGAGGTTACTTCATTAGACCAAAATCCTAACAGGAACAGTGGTCCTTTCTTCCAGAACAAACCTTTATGAAATAGGCTACATTTCTTGTTAATTTTCATACAAATTTCTATAGTGAAGAAAGCATGCTTCACTGCTTAGTTTTACCTTTATTTTTGGCACTTCCTTCAGAGCAGAATTGTATGTTGTGGAATATAGTCAGGTCTCGGTAGTCAATGTAAATATTGTGATGTCAAATTTTCTTCTTTTGTATCTCTTTCCTCCCTTCCTCCCTTCCTTTCTTCCTTCCTGCCTGCCTGCTTTCCTTCTTCAATCCCTCCCTTCCTCCCTTTCTCCTTTTCTTTTTCTTTTTCCTTTTGTATTTTATTTACCTTGAAAGAAAGGATTCTCATCTTCTCTGGTAAGCAAAATTACTTCTTTGTTTGCCTAAACTATGCTCCAGGTATATGCAGGATATCTTCAAATGCTCAGACTTCTGTGCTTTTACATCCTGTTTGGTGTTAGACATTGTTACAGCCACTTGTGATCTCTGGTTCATTTTATGCAGTTATTCCTATTGTTAGTCCATTGTTTTTCTGAAGGGTCCTCTTGAGATCTTCAGACCTTCATCTTCCTCTTCTGTTTGTGGCCTTTTGGCTTGCCTTAATTTTGTTGGATCTTTACCATTACCAATTATTCCAGAATCCTTCCTTCTTTCCTTCCTTCCTTCCTTCCTTCCTTCCTTCCTTCCTTCCTTCCTTCCTTCCTTCCTTCCTTCTCTATCTTATTGCTATCTCTCCTCCCATCTTTCTTTACGTCCTCTGAATCCTTTTCACTCATTCCCTAATCAGTTCATTCAAGTCATTAATTTTAATCATAAGATTAAATCTTCAAGTCTGCTAATTCCCAGACCCTGTGAAGTCTGAGATGAGTACTTTTTCATCTCATAAAATGGGGAGAGAAGTGAACCTACTTTGTAGTATTATGAGAGATAAGATACTACATGTAAAGTATTTAGAACAGTGTCTTGTTGCCAAGAAGTACTAAAAAAATGTAGCTGTTATTATTATTTTAGCCAAGTGTTTTACAAGGTAGAAAGAGATGAACATTTTCAAGACTGCACAGCCTTTGGCAGAACCCACCTTATCCCTCCCTCACAATTCAGTCTTTGGTCCAGGGGATAAGCAGGACCCTCTCTCCAGGTGGCTGAGTTCAGGGGTCTTTGGTCATCATAGAAGGCTTTATTATTTTCCTCTCTTCTTATTTCTGTCAGAGAAGCCCATTTTTCCAATGTTTTTGAAGACCTGTTATTAATATGTTTTTTCCTTGATCTGATTATAATCACACTGCTGTCCTTGACTTCAGAACAAATTTTTATGTAACAATAGAGTCATGAGCTCCAGTTGGGGCCTAACTGTTCTGAAAAAACATTGTAAATTTCTTTAAACCAACTTTAGTTTTTCTGTATTTCTTGCAGTCAGTTAGACTTTTAGTTTTATCTTCTGTCTTTCCAACTGCTTTGTGGATGAGGATCTCTCAGAGTTTTAAAGTGTTTGTGTTTACTCTGCATTAATAACTGTTTTTGTATTTTGAATACATATTACAAAGTTCTCACACTTTGCTCCTTTCTTCAGGCATGTTTTAACTACTTCCTTTTATGCCTGACACTTTTACTTCACTGCTGTATAACTGTCTAATTTCCAAGCTCTGGAAGACTATTGTCCCGTGAACAGAAGAGATAGCTCAATACAGTTCCTATGGCTCCAAATCTCTTTCCTTGTAGATCCTGTTAATTTTCTTTATCCACATATTTTTCTCTGTTTATTCCACAGAGCATGTCATCCAAATACTATGTAAAGATTTGCCATTGAAAGGTTGTGCTCCTGCTATGTTTTCATATTCCTCTTAATTTTCAGTTTTTTCCTAGAGAGCGCTCTCATCTTTTTTCAATATTTCATATTTTTTTATCTGAAAGATGGGAGGATATATGCAATTCAAAACTTTATTTTTGACCACCTACAATTAAATTTATACCTCTGCGGTATTCCAGTTTAGGTCACAGGTCCTTTCGACTTGATGGGCTAGGGGTGTTACCTCCCCTTAGGACCTAGCCACTGTCTTCCTCTTCACATTCAGGTTGTTGTTGTACTTAGGTAACAGCCATTTAGTTTTTCTCAGAGCTGGACATCTAGCCATTGGCATTTATAGCCATTTGTTTCATATTACATGTTTCTATTTGTGCTTTTTCTGTTTTAATTAGCCTATTAAGACTACTTTGGAATATCTCTTTTCCGTCCTTTAGTTTTGCATTCTGTTCTGTCTATTTCTCTCATGCTGAGGTGGCCCTCTCCCTACAGCGGTTTGGTCTTCTGTTGAGCAGTTAGTGTCTGCCAAGCGTGGTGCAAGGCCTTGGGGGTACAAGGGTGAATGAGGCAGACAGGTTCTCTGCCCTTGTGAAGTTTTCATATTAATGCAGAATGCAGACAAATCAAGTAAACAAATAATAATGAATTTCAGATAGTGACATATGTTACGAAGAAAGTAATGCAGCATAATGAAGTAGAGGGCTGGGTTTAGATGAGTATGCAAGCTACTTTTTTAAATGAGAAGATTAAAGTATCTCTGAGAAGGTGACTTTGAGCTGAGAACAGCGTAAAGTAAAAACTGGGAGAAGAGCGTTCAAGGCAGACGGAAGAGTAAGAGTGAGGTGAAGACCAGCTGTGCAGGAAACAAAGAGAAGGGCACGTGGCTATGCAGAGCCAGAGGGGGTGAAGTGGGTAAGAGATGGCACTGGAGAGGTGGAGAAGGGTCGGATCACATTGGATGCTGTTGTCTATCCTTCTGGAAGCCCCTATCATATTGCTTATAGAAGGCTGAAGCTGATACTGGTACTGATTTGGGATTTTATTTTGAGGGTTATAGGAGGCTACCAGGTGGTTTTCAGCAAAGGAATGAGAAGATATGACTTTAAAAGATCACTTTGGCTACTGTGTTGAAAATAGACTGTGAGAGGAAGGAGTGGAAGCCAGAGGACCAGTAGGAGGCTACTCTGTTTAGTAAGGATGGTGTTTGACTTATTAAGTCCAAGTGACAGAGACCAACTTACACAAGGGCATGTTTTATTTCTATATAAGAAGACCAGTAGCAAGGTGGACTGCAGGGTTTGTTGTTTCATCAAACCCTTAATGATGTTGTCAGGAGTGACCTCTGCCATCCCTGAATTTTGTTTCTTCTTCTTGCTACTTTAAGGTAGCTGCCATAGCTCTCAGCATCATGCCCTAAAATGACCCAGTCTGGAGGTAAGAGAAAAATTGCTACATAACATGGAAGTGTCTTAACAAGTGTCTTCTCGTCTAAGACCTTTTTGACCAGAACTGGTTACTTTTGAACCCTTCACTGACAGAAACTATGGAATTGTCAGTATTTCCTTGAGCCAACGAATGGAGTCAGCCCCACTGTTATAGGCCAGTGGGAAATAAACACCCAAATGCCTAGCATAGTGCGGTGTGCACAGTAGGACCTCAAATACAACTAAACCAAAACCAAAGCCAAACAAGCAAGAAGCCCTCCTTCTTTGGACACTTCAGAAAAACTGATATCCCAGGAGGCATTTCTGTTTCCAGATAAGGGCTTCCTCTCCAATAACACAAGAGGATGTTCAATAACTTTCCAAGTTTGCCTATAAAAAGAGTGAGTATTTCAATATCTCTTATATGACAGATAATACTCTGGGAAGTTTATGCAGAGAATTGTGTGAGACTACAACCATTTTATGAAGTGTGTATTTCTAAATCCATTTTGTAGAACAAAAAGCTGGGCCTAATTGATATGATGAAGGTCATACAGCAGTTTTTGCCATTCTCCTAAATCCATGTACATTCTTCTCTAATTTTAAGACTGAAATAAATATATTTTTATGGCCATACTTGGATCGGCATACTTGAGTCTTAAAAAATTTCTGAATGGATAGCTTGTCTACATCTAGATAACTGGATCTTGTTTTTAGCTTCCAAGGGTTCCCAGGCAATATATGAAAAGCAAAAAAAAAACTTCAAATTGAACAAATAAAGATCAGAAGTGATATATCAGCTAGAAGCAGGCTCCTCAGGCATTTATCTTCTATTTGACAACTCACATGTAGTAAACACTGTGAGTAATTATTTTAAAAATATTTTGGTGGTAGGAGGGTGTTGGTTTGTGGATGCTGAAGTGCTGATCTTTTTTGAAGAGGCATTAAAAAGACAAACTAGACAAAATACAGGCTCTTTCTACCTGAAGGCAAGTTATTTATTCCACTCAGTTCGGGGCTTTGTCTTTGTGTTTGTAACCTCTGCCTCAGTGTGTATTCTGCACAGATACTGACCAAACCATAGCTACTGAGATGTAAAATTAGGTGATTTAAAGATTCATTTCTGATCCCCAAGATATGTTCCAGGGCATGCTATAATGTGCTTTAAGGCATAAAATTATCTCACACTGGGGTTAAGGGGGAAGAATATCTTTGCAGGAGCAATAAATATTGCATGACGGTGAGGTAGTTAGAAAGTAATGGTTTTAACTTTTTCTGAACAAGTACTTTGCAGAAAATCAGGTTATCAGGCAGGAAACTAAACTATAGCAATTGCTGACTTTATTGTAAACGGAAACTCTCTAAGTTATTCAATATGCTATAAACTGTTCTTACCAGTTCAAAGATAAAATTCACTTTGTATATTTCTAAACTCGCTTTGGATCAGCATGTGGACTTAAATAAATATAAAACTTCTGGGAGAGTTTTGGTATACCCAATTTTACTTTGTCCATGGTAACGAGGGAAAAGAGATGGTGGCCCTTGAATGTCCAGTTCTAAAGAATGGAGTATTGGTGTAGAAAAGATAATTCGACCAGGGCTTTGATTGATCTGTCATTTGCATAATCAGGAGTAAAGGACAGTCTTAGAGTAGAGTCTTCCAAATAACTTTTATCTGTGTTACCAGAAAACAATGCAACATTGACTCAATGCTTCCTGAACATATTCCTTTCTACCCTCTGGCAGAGCTTCTAATAAGTGAACTGATCAGAAAACAGTGGGGGAAAGTAAGCAGAAAGAGAAACAGGAATCTGGGTTAATTTCCAAACTGAATAATCAGCTTCCTACTGAAAAAAGAGAATTGGCAAGGCTGTATAGAAGGTTCCAGGATTCCTTCGTTCCCATTGTGACCGCAGTATGTGAGCTGGCAAGAGAGCCCTCTAAATACTATGGATAAATCTAATCATTCCTCAAAGGCTCCCATTTACTCACTATAATTTAAGATTACACAGCCCTACTTGCCCTGCATACATCCTCCTCTGTGTTGAGTTTACCACTTTACTTGAGAACCTAACAACCATCACTCTGAATGGTGTGTTAGCATGGAGTGCTTTGTAGTTGGTGACATACTTGGGGATTTTTGCAAGCTTGGCCAAGGGGGTGGGGGGAATCTGTCCTTCCTCCCTGAATCTTGGAAAAACTTGGCCACTATCCAAGTGGTCCATATTCCAACCTTCTTTTTATGATGAAAGCTTTTTTTTTTTTTTCCTCTCATTTGTGTTCTCCAGGTTGGTGCAGAGCAAAGACCTGGGTGGGACTCACGGGGTTGCGTCTCAAAGAGCTTAGCTAGGGCCCAGCAGGATTAATGATTCAATGATTTGAATCCTGCAGAGCTACTTGAACATAATGCTTTTACATATAAGGATATGGAACTCAGAGTTTAAATGACTTACCCAACTTCACACAGTGAGGGGCAGCCCTAGGGACTGGGCGCAGGTTGCTCTGATGCCAAGCGTCATGCTTTTCCACTGTATTAGGCTGTCTTCCAGGTTTACGTGAGGGGAAGAAAGTAAGCGCTAAGGGGTAACGTGGAAAGCTGTCTTCAAGTAAAATGGTGTGTGGCATGCTGTAAACATTTACTAAATGTGTTTCGAATGGGGAAAAAAAAAGGAATTAGCTAGCAACTGGTTTCTGGATTTTTTCCCCCTCCTTTATATCAATACTTGCTAAATTAAAAAAATGAGCATTCGCTACTTTTACAATTACTAAAAGGAGAAAAAATGGAAAAGAAAAAGAGTTGCTCTTTTCCACAGATGCAGAAAATGATTCCAGAAATAAGAAATTCCTGTAAAGAAGTTTTGGATATGCAATGTTCTTCAGAGTTCAAATCATCACTATGAGCACTGCACCAGTTATGACTGGTTTAGTGGATTCCGTTCATAGAATGGTCAATGTCACACAGCGACCTTGTAATTCTCTTCCCCTTGGTCTCTCCATCTGTGAGCAGATTTAATCCCTGTCACACATCCAGGAGTATATGTTCTAATAAGTACACAGATGTAAAGTACTTCCAGAGATTTGAACAAAAAGCCCTGGGTATGGAGGACAGAGGTATAAGTAAAGCAGCAAGCCAGTATACATTCAACAATTAGTCAATTGATAGCCCACGTGTCTTAAAACACATCACAGAGAAGTAGAGGAGGGAAATAAATGATTGCCAGTGTGTATCCACAGACCTTAAGGTAGCATAATTGCATGGTAAGCATTATACTCTGTGAAAAGCCAGGCTTTGAGTTTCTAACGTGATATAAGGAGCCACATCTAATTTTTGGATCTCAAGCATATGGTAAGAGAGATACCCATAGCATCTTGAAATTTAGAAAACAATTTTGGAAGGCAAGTCTCCTCTCCCAATTTTTTTTCTAAATTTAGAGATGTGTTGTCATAGAAATCACTGAGCCTAGCTTAGTGAAACACGCAGCTGATAGACGGCATAAATGCCCACTCCCCTACCATACCGCCAACTGCATAAAGGAGCTGCTCTGTCTAGAGCAGTAGTTTTCAATAGAACTTTCCATGATGATGGACATGATCTATTCTGAGCTTCCGAAACAGAAGCCAATAGGCAGTTATTGTTGAACACTTGAAATGTGGCTAGTGTGGTTGAGGAACTATAACATCAATCTTATTTAATTTTAACTAATTTGAATATTCATTTAAATAGCTTCCTGTGGCTAGTGGCACAAGTCTGGAGATAAGCTACTATAGCAGAAGTTTCTGTTTAATGGCCCCTGCTGTCAGCATGGCTAATGCTAGTGTTCACGCTGGCTCGTTGAATTCAAAGCATCAGGAAAGCTCTCTCAGGAACCAGACTTGGGTGGGAGAAGATTCTTTCCCTACTATTCCATGATTCTAGAAATTCTTAAGCCAGAGCAACCCCCTACAATCAAGACCCTAGAGCCCCCTTCAAATAATTATTGGCTTCTTCTTTATAAGTAATGGCAAGGGACAGACCGATACAGGACTTCGTAAGAACGCCGATTCCATGTGAATCCCTCTGTATGCATTCATATTCATGCATGCATTTATTCACTCAAAAAATACTGAGCGTCTCTCATGGGCCAGATGCTGTTCTCTCCAAGACGATTTTCCACTGTTAACATTTTGATGTGCTGCCTCTCACCTCCACCCCACATGCACATGGGGATAGCATGGCATAGAGGAAGGGCCCTTGGAATCAGACCAACCTCAAATAGCACTGTTTCCCAGAACAGGGATTAGCAGATTTTTTATTGTAAAGGGTCACATAATAAATCTTTTAGGTTCTGTGAGCCACATAATTCCATCACAACTATTCAATTCCGCAGTTGTAGGTGCCAAATAAACCATAGACAATACATAGCCATATGCACTTGGCTGTGTTCCAATAAAACTTTATTTATAGAGACTGGAATTTGAATTTTATTTATTTTTCCCATTCACAAAATATTTTTCTTTTGATTTTTTCAATCATTAAAAATGTAAAAGTTATTTCTTAGTGCATGGGCCAAACAAAGATAAATGGTAGAATATGTTTGGCCCATGAGCTATCAGAGTTTGTTGACTTCTGACCTAGTACATAATTCAGTAGTCCTCACTTAAACATGGTTTTGGTTTCTGCAACTTCACTTAGTCGAGATCAATTCTGGTCTGAAAATATTAAATGGAAAATTCCAGCAAGAAACAATTCATAAGTTTTAAGTTGCATGCCATTTTAAGTCATGTGATGAAATCTCAGAGTCCTGCTCCATCCTGCCTGGGATGTGAAGCATCCCTTCGTCCACTGAATCTAAGCCCTATACACCACCTGCTCATTAGCCACTTCGTGGCCACCTTGGTTATCAGATTCACTGTCCCAGTATCGCAGTGCTTGTGTTCGAGTAACTTTGTTTTACTAACTAATGGCCCCAAAGAGAAATAGGAGTGCTACTGGCAATTCGGACATGTCAAAGAGAAGCCAGAAAATGCTTCCTTTAAGTAAAAAGGAGAAAGTTCTTGACTTAATGAGGAAAGAAAAAAGTATATTCTGAGATTGCTAAGATCTCCGGTAAGAACAGATTTTCTAGTCACAAAATTGTGAAGAAGAAAAAAGAAATCCATGCTAGTTTTGCTATCGCACCTCTCAGAGTGCAAAAGTTGTGGCCTCTGTGCATGACAAATGCATAGTTAAAATGAAAAAAAAAATAAACAAAACAACACATTGCATTTTTGGATGGAAAACATGAACAGGAAATGTGTTCCAATTGATGGCAATGTGTTGCACCAGAAAGTGTGAGTCTATAGGAGGAGTTCAGCAAGGGATCCCCTGAAGTGAATGACTCCAAGACATTTACTGCAAGGAAAGGACAGTTGCACAGACCTGGGAATGGGTTTGGACTAAAAAATAAAAAAAGTACTGAAGAGACAGAGAGAGGCCACATTCATATAAATATCAGTGCAGCATATTATTTTCATTGTTCTGTTTTATTATTAGTTATTGTTAATCTCTTACTGTGTCTAATTTATAAGTTAAATATTATCACAGGTATGTAGGTATGTATAGGAAAAAGCAATATATATAGGGTTCAGTACTACTTGTGTTTGCAGGCATCCGTTGGGAGTCTGGTAACATATTCCCCGCAGACAAAGAGGGATTACCGTAAATGAGAAAATGTCTATACTACCATGTAACTCAACATGATTTATAAATACTTTAGTAGTCATTCTATAGTATTCTATCGTGTGTGTGTGTGTGTGTGTGTGTAGTGTGTACATTGGTTTTCTTTATTTTTGGATTTTTAAGATTTTTCCAAGTTTTAATCATTAAAATTAAGATAAACATCTTTGTTCATAAAACTTTTATTATGGATTATTATGCAAGTTGGAAAGTATAAATATTTAAAGAGTTTCATGATGGTGTTACCAGCTTTCCAGAAAAGTTTTACAAGCTGTGTTTCACAGCAGCTAGCTCTGTCTCCTTTCTCAAGTTTTCTGTCCGTGGCTCCATAGCTTCATCACCTAGGGTCTTAATCTCATATTTTAAAGAGTACTTTAACCTTACTGTAAAGACAAGTAGACTGAAATATTCTAGTTGGAATTTTCCCAAACAACTGAAAAATGGGTAAATATTTATTCAATTAAAAATCTCCTACGAGGAATCACACTTTTCTACCATTAAAACAATAGAAATGTGTTTACTTGAACATCTAGGAAAGGCTAAGTTTATGTAGGATATGTAGATTTGGATGTGCGGTGAGACACAAGACAGAACTGGACCTGAATGATTTAGACACTCAATTGTCCAAAATTCAAAGCTGAGAACACGTTCAGGTTCAAGTCGTATTTGTGAAAATATCTACTTTAGCATGGGTGTCCAAATCTAGCCCACACACCAGTAGTAGTCTGAGGTCAAGTTTTCATCCTTCCATAGAAAATGTGTAAGTTAAATGAATTTGATTTAAATGTCAAGATCTCCTTTTTTGTTTTAAAAATGTCTTTTGGGAAAATAATGGTTTTCTATAAATTATTTTTTTACAGTGATGTTTGACAAAATAATCAACATAACATCTTGTGGGTCTTACCTGAATCAAGATATGTGTGTTTGAATATGTATCACTTTTATATTTTATATATTATATTTATGCAAATATATTTTATATATAACGTACGTAGTTTTATATGTAAAATTTCCATGAAATTTACAAGTTTTGGATTACTGTGTTTAATATTAACAACTGTGCTAGCTGCTTCAAAAATATCATAGTTTACTTTTTACAGCCTTTTGAGTTAGATATTTTTATCTCTTTTTTATTTTTATAGATTAAGAAATGCAGACTAAAGGAAATTAAATAATTTACCTGAAACCACAGAGCTAGTAGGTGGCATAGACAAGACAAAATTTAAAGACTTTTCCACTGTCTTACTCTGCTTCTTTATGTACCAGCACATAAATTTCCTAAAAATTATTAGTAATATTTTGAAGTCTCTTGCAACTTCAGGATTCCACTCATTTAAAAAAAAGATAGTTTATCATTATATTATAAACATAACAGAAGAAACAAATATAAAATGCCATTGAAATATTAACTTTTATGATATGGCTATTTTTTCATGAGCTTACTTACGATCTGTTTTTATGGGTGTGTGCATTACACACTTTACACACATTAATTCCACCGCCTGACAAATGATATAAAATTGTTAGAACAATAAGTCATTTGAGTTATGCCATGTTTCTCAGGGTAAATTTGTCTTTCACTTATTATATAGTTGTTCTGGAGGAAATAGGGCTTCCTGGAATAGCGGGACCCCATAGTTACTTTCTCTCTTATACTGGTAATGGTGTGTTAATGTACCAGTTGGGATTGGAAGTGATGGCTAATATTAATTAACACAAATATTAAATAAAAGTTGTGGTAAGTGCCTTGGTGGAAAAGGACAGGGTGTTAAAGAGGAGTGCATAATGTTAAGGTTTCTTACTTGGAGCACTGGAAAGGGAAGTTTAATCTGAGGTCTCGAGCTGTGCTCAGTCATCCATGTGAAGCCAGAGGACAAGAAAGGGGGGTTCCCTGGAACAAGAGCAACACCCAAGGGCTCTGAGATTGATGATCAAGGGAAGAAAGACTCAAGTGGAGACTGGCGTGGTGGTTAGAAGCCAGACTATGTGGGACATTTAAAATTTTTGTCCCCACAGTAATGAGAAGCAAAGTGAAGGCTTAATCAGCAGTCACATGGTAAGATTTGCATTTTAATAAGGTCACTTTGGCTGTATCTAGGAGAATGGATTAGAAGAAGAAAAAATATGCAAAGCAGTCATTTTAATAATCTTGTTGAGCCTTGATGGAGGCTTAAAGTAAGGTGGTGACAGTAAAGATGGAGTAAAATTGATGTTTATGAGCATTATCCAGAAGACAAAATTAATGTTTGAGCTTCTGGGGACAGTAATTTATCCTCTTTCTCTATCCCCTGAGTTTGGAATAAATTGAAGAAAGCTGACCCATGAGGCAATTACATCATTCAAGGGAAGCTTAGGTGTGTGACCAGTTTTTTCCTAATGCAATCTGTCCAAGTCTGAAATGTGCAATGACCCACTGAGGAAGTGTTTCAGCCCATGGACCCACATTTCCAGGATTGTTATCTCTGATCTGTGCAGGTCTTGTCACAGACACAGAAATGCATGGGCTTCCACACTGTCTCTGGAAGCCAAACCTGGGCCTTGACCCTGCTGTGCATCCTCCTGGAGGCAGAAGAGCAAAATGCATCTACTCTAAAAAAATAAAACCAAACAACTCCCCCCCCCCCATATTTGTTGAGATATAATTTACATAGCACGGTAGGCAAAATAATAGCCTGCCAAAGATATCCATAACTTAACCTTGGGACCTGTGACTATGTTACGCTTTGTGATGAAAGAAGCTTTGCAGATGTGATTAAGGTTAGGGACTTTGAGATGGGGATACCATCCGGGGTTATTCAGGTGGACTCAGTCTCATGACATGAGTTCTTAAAAGTGGAAAACCTTTTCTGGTTGAGTTAGAAAGAAAGAATTGACAGTGTATGAAGGGTCAGAGAGATGTGACTTTGCTAACTTTGAAGATGGATAGGAAAGTAGTACACACACCATAAAACTACCTGTTTAAAGTGAAAAATTCAGTGGTTAGCATTATTACACATGCTGTGTTTGTGTCTCTATAGATTTGCCTGTCCTGCACATTTAATATCAATGAAGCCATACAATATGTGGTCTCTTGTGACTGGCTTCTTTCACATAATCCAGTGTTTTGGGGGGTCCTCCATGGTGTGGCATGTATTAGTACTTCATTCCTTTTTATTGCTGAACACTGTTGCATGGTATAGGTGTCCCAAGTTTTGTTTATCTGTTCATCAGTTGATGATCATTTGGGTTGTTTTCACTTTTGATCTATTATGAATTACACTGCTAAGGAATTTGTGTACAAGTTTTTGTGTGGCCACAAGTTTTCATGTCTCTTAGACATAATTAGGAATTGAAATTCTGGATCACGTGGCAACTCTTTGTTTAACGTTTTGGAGCTGCATGATGGCTTCCCAAGGGGCTGCACTGTTTTATGTCTCTACTAGCAGTGCAGTAGGGATCCAGTGTCTGCGCGTTCTCACCAACACCTGTCTTTCTTCTTTCTGTTAAATTCATTCTAGTGTGAAGTAGGATCTCACTGTGATTTTAATTTGCATTTCTCTGGTGACTAATGATGCCGAGCACCTTTGCATCTGCTTATTGACTATTTGTGTAATTGATTTGGAGAACTATTCAGATTCTTAGTCCATTTTTTAATTGGGTTATTTATCTTTTTATTGTTGAGTTGTAAGAGATTGTCTATCTATATAGTTGAGATAAAAGTCCCTTATGATACAAATAATTTTTAATTGTTTTCTTCCATTCTATGAATTGTCTTTTTCATTTTCTTGCTGATGTCCTTTGAAGTATGAAAGTCTTTTATTGTGATAAAGTCCAACTTATCCAATCTTTATTTCTCTGCTTGTTCTTTTGGAATAATACCTAAGAAATCATTGCTAACCCAAGGTCATAGAGGTTTATGCTTTTGTTTTCTTCTAAGAGTTCCATAGTTTATTAAACCCATTTTTAAATTGTCAATTAAATTTAGGTCTGTGATCCACTTTGAGTTAATTTTCATACAGGATATAATGTAGGTGTTCAATGTTATTCTTTTACATGAAGATATCCAATTGTCCCAGAATCATCCACTGGAAAACTCCATCAATTGCTGGTGCGGTAGAGCAGAAGGAGCAGGGGAAGGTGAGAAGGAGTGGAGATGTCTATGGTGGGAGGGAGCAGAAGATTGGAGTGTCCTGAAATCAAGAGTAGAGAATTCTTCAAGCTGGAAGGAGTGTGTCGAACACTATAGAGAAGTCAGGTAAACAGAGCTAGACCAAATTTGGTGACATTGAGGTCATTGTTGAGCTTGGCAAGAACTGTTTTAGGGGATTTGTGGTAAGGTGGAACACAAAATTCTGAGAAGCTAATAAAACATATAAAGGGACCAAAATAGAAGTAGTAACTGCGAATAAAATCAGAAAGAGAAAGGAAGCTGGTAGGGGAAATACAGTTTGAAGGAAATTTTTTCTTTTTAAGAGAAGAGAAACTTGAGAATGGTTAAATGTTGATGGCCAAGAGGCCACAGAAAGGAAGTGGATGAAGACGAATTAATGAGTTGGGGCCGTCCATAGGTGTAAGTTCTTAACAAGGCAGCACTGTCAGGATTCAGAGTACAGATGGATGGAGTATCCTTTTAAATAACGAGATTATACATTCATCACTGTGGAAGAAGACAACATGTGTTGGTGCGTGTACCTTTTAGGTTTGCTTTTGTGCAAACTTCAATTTTCTCTGTGAAGTAGGAGGATGAGGTCACTGGCAGAAGGATTGAGGGAGGCTATTGATTTAAGGAGAGTAGAGAGCGGGGTATACCACTGACGATGAATGGAGGAGTGAGTGAACAGAAGACTTCACAGTACTGCTGGGTGGTATTGAGGGTCCTGGGCTCGCTGTGTGTAGGAGCAGGCATGACTGAAGGGGAGACAGTCAGGTGATGTGATGGGTCTTGAAAGCAGTGACTGGGGCCATGAACCCCAAATGAAGACATGGTGTGTCTAGACTGAGGCTCCTTCAAACTCTTTCTTGTTTCCCAGAAGAGGTTAAAATTAGCCAAATCATATTCCATGTAGACATTGGAGAAGGACTTCGTGGTTGTGAGCAACAGTAGCTGAGTGCTCACCTTTATTTTCCCACAAGGCTAGACAGTGCTTCCAGTTGCACTCTGTTGGAAAGAACAAACAAGGACAGCTGTGCAGACGAGGGCTCCTTCCCCGGTTTCCTCCTCCAGCTGCCTGGTGCTGGCAGCCCAGAGTGTTCTCTCACAGTCATATGATTGGTAACTCCAATTCAGAATAAGATTCCAGGCAGGAATTTGTGCCATCCCATTAGAAAAGGTCATCGTACTAAATTCTGAGCTGGGACGGGGAAGATGCAAATGACAAGACTAATTTTGTCATGTGAAGTGCAAGGGCATGCGCCAAGCTGGTGGTCCGCACCGTAGCTCAGCTCAGAGCCCATTACCATGGGCTGTGATCGGATGTACAGGGAAGAAAGCACTTACACAAACGGTTGCCATTAGGTTAACTTATTCCACAACAAGCCTTCAAGTTTTTCTAGCCATAAAGAATTCCAGAATGCCACGGCAGCCTCGCTCTATCACCCTCCTCCTCATCTCCTCCTGGTGAGACTTTTATGTGTGTGTGCCTTGGCAACCTCACAGTTGCCCTGGGAGGCACATGGCAATGGAAACATTTATCACATTATGTGCTGAAAAAAGTAAAAGAAACGGGAGTTGGCTGAACAGAACAAGTAAAGCAAGGACTGTTGATCAAGGAGTCGAATTAAACTCTCAGATAATACCCCTGTGGTGAACACATTTGTCACTGGACTAAAATATTAGGTGTGTTTCTCTCTGTATGTGTTTTAAAGAAAATTAGTTGTCTTAAAAGGTTGTAAGGAAACACACTTAATGACAGGGTATAAATCAACTTCTGGAGGAAAATCAGAATGTATTTTAATTAATATTAATCTCTTATGTTTCTTAAATGTCCAGTATTTACAAGTGACATAAGCTCATTTTGATGAGGCCATTTGGAAACATTTTACTTTCAAGCAATTGACTCAGGGTAGTAACAGTTGAAAGTATCACTGAGTGGCTGCAGTATTAATAATGACAATGATAATAAATATTCCAGCTACCATTTATTCCTTACTCTGTACCAGGCCCTGTGCTGAGCACCTGGCATGCATTATATCATCTGAGCTACACAACAACCTTGTGGGTTGTTACTGTTATTTTAAGGTATTTATTTTATAAAAGTCTATGTAACCAGTAAAAACCTGGGCACTGCCAAGATGTCAGGGCTGGAATTCACGCCCGGGCATATCTGTCTCTAGATTCCATGATCTGTTATATTCTGCCACTTTCTATCTGACTATACCATCTCCATGCCTCAGTTTTCTCTGCATTAAATAAAAATAATTAATAGCACCAACCTCATTGGAGTTTAAGGTTTAAATGACACCATACATGTAAAGCTCTGATAACAATGCCAAGTACATAGAAAACATTCAAGTAAATGTTCATTGCATGAATACACTAGAGTAAACAATGTATTTGTTAGATATTTTTCTACTTGTGTTGTCCCTGCTGGTCATCAGCCCCTTGCTCTTTGAACTGCTTTTCTCGCAGTAGCCTGAATAGTGCTGACTGATTCACACACTTTTTCTTGGGATCAAAAGCTAACATCAGCTTGCTGGTGCAAGGGGCTACAGTTCATAGAAGTAGAATCAAGTCATGGCTGTATGTCCCATGGGGAAACCACATGCACAGCTGCAATTTTGTAACAATACGCTGTATTCAACTAAACGATGTCTAGGAAAGGGAAAGGTGGTGTTCAGCAACAGGCTCTGGTCTTTTAAAACCACAGCTTTCTAAAGGGGGGCAGCAGAATCAGGACCAGTGTAAGAAAATTTGTGAAGCCAGGATGTGAGCTCATCTACAAGTCAAAGAAGCCAGACAAAGAGAGAACAAAGCAAATATAAGTGGTAATAGCTTATTTTCTTCTTACTCTTTGTTTTTAATATGAAAGGAAATGATTTTAATACTTCATCATTAAGTATGAGTTTACTTTGTAGTAAGATTGCAAACCACAGATTCAGTTTTTAAAAACAGTTACAGGACTACTAATTTTCTGTTTCATCATTGGTCAATTTTACTAACTTACATTTTCTTATAATCTACTTTTAAATCTGTGGCCATAAAGTAGGTTGTGATCATCTTTTATTATCTTTGAAATATCTACAGCATTTTTGTTATGTCTTCTATTTTATTTCTAATTTCACTTATAAAAGCATTCTCTTCTTGATAAAGCTTTCCAGTGTTTTATCAATTTATGTATATGAGCAACATTTACTTATGTTAAAGACTTTTAAGTTTATAAGAATTTATTAAATTAAGTTTAAAAGAATTTTATAATTTTACAAAACCCCACTATTTTAGTTGCAGATTATTTCTATTCTATATATGTCTTTAATACATACTATTATTTTTACCTTTTCTCCTATTATTGTGTATAAACTGGCTGTGCTCAAAGTCAATTCTAACACCTTCATTTGTGCATTAAATCCATTCCTTTCTGCTACTCAAAGATACTGGTCTGACAATTCTCCTTTCCCTCCCCGCGCCATCATAGCCCTGCCTTGTTGTTTGAACGTTTCCATCAGCGTACAGTATACTTTTATTTCTCCATTTTACAACAGCGACAAGAACAACGTGCAGTGTTCTCCTGACTTCACCACACCTTCCAGCTGCTGCCCTCTTCCTCTTTTCCTCTGCAGCAAACGCCCCGCACAAGTTGTCTGCGCTTGCCGTTTCCAGTGTGTCCGCTCAGTTTCTCCCTTGAGCCCACTCTCCTCAGGCTTCTGCACCAGCCTCTGCCCTGAAACTCCTTCCCCCCTCGTCATCAGCATTGCTAAAGTCCCACTGCCATCTCTTGGTCCTTTTCCCGTTTGGTCAGTAGGGTTTGACACAAGCTTCCATTCTCCCCCCCCCCCCCCCCCCCCCGGCTTCCAGTACACCACGCTCACCTGGCCGTCCTACTCTTCCTCTAGGTCTCTTTCGCTAGTTCCTTTTCATCTCATCAAAATCTGAACGTGATGGCTTACTCCTTGGGCGTCCTTTCTCTGTCTATACCTGTTTTTGGTGATGTCATTTTGAATTACTGCTCTAAATATTCATCTATATCCCAATAAACTCCGCAACTACCTCTCCATCTTTTCTCTTTCTCAGCACATCCCTATTAACTCCATTTGCTACATGATCACCATAAACCCCAATATGGCTGATGGACCCGGTGGTATTTAGGGTTCCTAGTAGTCAGAGTCAGATCAGAGCCAGTGCCTCATAATTCCCAAGGGGTCTGGGTATCTCTTTTTCCCACAACACAGTCATACTAATAAAAGTCTCCAATTCCCTTGGGATGAAGCTTGAAGGAAGATTTGTAGTATGATATATACATGTGTTAGTGTAGCAGGCTCTACTTTCAAATGAACCTGCCTCTCCCCTTTAATCAAGGTGTTCTAGGCTTATTTATAGAAACTGGGTCAGAGGCTATAACACTGCATAGTGTCAACACATGCCTGGTTTCTATCAGACTTAGAATTTTCTTATTTTGTAGATCAGGTAACATTTTAGTAACTAATCTAGGTATTTCAGTCCGGTGGCACTAATTAATTTGCCACAGCCAAAGATATCTGTAGGTCCACTGATTTCCAGTTTATTCCTTGTGCCCGTGATGGTAAATGCATTCATAATGTCGTTGTGAGTTAAACGCTAACACTTGGCCCCTGTCACTGCAGGTTTGCATTGAAAACCAGGGAGCACGTTGCAATGGCAGCGTCTCCCACTTGTGTTCCTACAAAGGATAATGACCAGAGAGCTTTCCCAGGATTGCCATTCTCCCCTCACCAATGTGAGGGGGATATGTCCTCAGAGCTCTCTCAGTGAAGGCAGTCCGTATGTGGGTCGGGGGTGGGAGTTTAGGTCACATGTGATAAATCTGCTCCAACGTTCTTTGCCTCCCCAAACCTTTTGGTTGTAGTCTCCTACATTTTTCCAGGAATCTTCTGGCATCTCAATCTCATTAAATGCATAATATCAGAGTCAAGTATCACTCAACCAAAATAAACTATTAGAACCAACTCCAATGAACACTTTTGATCCAGCAGCAAGAAACTTTGGTTCTTTCCAGAATTCTATTCTGTCCTCCATCCTCCTTGGTCTAACACCTTTAGAATCCATTCACAGTACTTCACTTCCCATTTTCTCGCTGTAAATGTTCTGATGCACTCGGTCTACATTATGGTCCTTGTTACCTTTATTGCCACAGTGCTGAAGGACAGTAGCCATTTGGTTTCCCAAGGACCTGCTTCAGTCGGCATTTCACCACAATCAATCATGAGAGATGTTTTGATTAATCACATGCCAGTGAATGTCATGGATCACTAACAATCCATTTCCCGTCAAGAAGTAGCTCCACACTTGTGCCAGCCCCATGACATGACCAAGTGAATGATAATGTACCGCGTTAATTGTCTGTTTTATGGGGCTCTTCCCAATGCCAATAGCTTTATCAGCCAGCCTTCATCAAAACTAGATCAGATGAGTTTTTTAAACAGAAATTATTTAATTTAATAAACTTAACTATGTCTAAAGTTATTATTTATGTAACAAAGCAGCAGAGAGGGGAGAGAGGAGAGAAACACTAAGGTGTCACAAAGCTGGGGACTGGAGGAAGCAGCTACCCCCCTTAGTGCTGGGGGCTGCGGAGAGATTGGAAATTTTAAACCCTAGAAGCTGGGAAGATGGGCTCAGTGCTGAGAGTCAGGCTTTCTGGTGAAGCAATGCTGCTTAATTTGTGTGTGGGGCTGGTGGGTGGTGAGGATGGTTCTACCAGCATTGGAGAGATTAAAAAACTGGGTCAGCCGCTGTTACTGAAAGGGTCTGCTGCTACCAAAGCAAGCAGCGTGCTAGGGGGATGCTCCGGGGAATAAGAACCGGTAGGAAGCAACAGAAATCCTATAGCAAACAACGGGCAATACTTTGGGGCTCGCTCTTATCTTGCAATCAAGCTACACTTAAAAAATGTTGTAGTGTAGAAAGTCACTGTTGAGACAAAAGCAAGAATAAATTCTTTAAAACAAGTTAAAGTAGCACATGCCTGACAGAGGCAGAAGTGTGACACATGCCAGTTTGTGTGCATTTGTATGCAAGCAGCATATTTTGGGTACATCCGTACGGCCATACAATTTATACTTGTTCCCATACGATAGTCCTCAACTAGAAAACTGTTGTTTCAAGAAAATTAGTGAGTCTATAATGTTAAAATATCACCTGTTATTGTATTTTTGTAGTAAAAAATGTTTTTTTTGGGAAAAAAGGAATTCTAATGTGGTTTCACTTTTCAAGAGCTATAATGGTAAGGAGTTGCTCAATGAATATTTATTATATAAAGTAGGTCTTCACTTGAGGTTTAAGTGTAGCTCCTGGGAAGGAAGCAGTAAAGCTGCCTTATTTTCAGACCACAAATATGTGTATCTTGAAAATCTTAAGGAAAATCCTTTAAAATTGTGGACCAATATGAACCTAGCAGAATTGCAGGATGTATGGTTGGTGCTCAAAAATCAATTGTGTGTCTACATACGAGCAATAAACAATTGGGAATTTTTATTTTAAAAGTAGCATTTATAATAGTGATAAAAGTATAAAATTCTTAGGGATGGGTTTTTAAAATACGTAAAAGAGATATACTTTTCAAACTCTAAGACAATGTAAACTAATATGTGCTGAAAAAGATTAAATAGAATAATAATACTAAATTAGTTTTATTAGATTAATTTAACATATTAAATCAATAGAAACATGAATATTAACATATTAAATGATTACATTCTTTAATATGAAATGTCATGTCTCATGAAAACATTATTAGTTATCAGGGGAATGCAAAGTGAAACCCCAAATAAGACTATACAGGTACAATATAGTGGCTAAAAAAAAAAGAAGTCACTGGCAAAAGCAAGTATTGTTGAGGGTGCAGAATGATGCACACACGCACACTTTGCTGTGGGAGTACAACGTGGTACAGCCTCTTTGGCAAAGTTTTGCGGTGCTTTCTGATGTTAAACATACACCTACCTACTGTAGGAATTGCACAGAAATGTTCATAGGAACTTTGACCATAACAGCCAGGAAATGAAAGCAAATAAGATGCCATCAAACATATTATGCTAAATAAAAGAAGCCAGGGTACAAAAGGCTCTATGATTCCATTTATGTGAAATTCTAGAAGAGTCAAAACTGGAGTGACAGAAAGCAGCCCAGCAGGTGTTAAGGTCTGGAGTTGGGGGAGGAGGGTTAACTGCAGAGGGAGAAAGATGTTTTGGGTGTGACGGTGGGAGTCCGCACCGTGGTTGTGTGGTGCTTGTACAGCCGCGTACCTGACTAGACAGTGCCATCGTACTGCTCATTTAAGACTGGCGAAGGTTATGTTAGGTAAATTATACCTCAAAAGGCTGATTTCTACAAAATTTGCAGAAGTGAGTTGTCTGTCATGAAAGTGAAAAGAATTTATTCTTTCACTAGGAATGTAGCTTAACACCTCTGGTCACTTTCCGAGGAAGCAGAGTGAGAAGACAAAGGGAGGAGAATTAAACTCTCCAATGTTCCCTTAGCTCAGGAGAATATAACCAGAAATGTAATTTCATAAGAAAGACTGTCTTAAAGCATATTTTTGTGGGCTTTTGGAACGTATCTCAAGACTCTTTAGTAAAATCCCTTATTCAAAATATTATTTTGTTTTGTTCTGTTTTCACTTAATATTTTAATAATCAGGGTGTTATGATTAATACTCTTTACCAGTGAGCACGAAGATATTCTGCGTGTTATGTCACTGAGGAAAACATTCTCTAAAAGAAAACAATCTGTGAGTTTCAGAGCTCAGATCTGCTCCTTAGGCTGAGAAAACCTAGAAGTTGTGAGACTGTGTCCCAGGCGTTCTGGTCACCAGAAAACACCTGTGTCTGTGCAGTGCAAATGAGGTCAGGCTCCCTACGGGAAGACCAAGGACTGATACATGCGCATATACATACGAGCTCTGTCCAGAAAGTATCCAGCCACACGCTGTGAAAAATAGAGACATTTATTGAAGAAGATACAAGATACAAGAAACATTGTACATAGGACGATGACACCTCAGTCCTCTTCAAAGTAGGTACCTTGGGACCTCACGCAGTTCTCCGATTGCCATCAATTGCCCCGTCGTATTTTCCTGAATCTCACTGACAGTCTGAAATCTCTTCCTTTTCAAAGGTGATTTTAGTTTTGGGAAACATCGGAAGTCATGGGGTACCAAATCTGGGTTGTAGAGGGGCTGAGTTACCTGGGTGATGTGACGTTCCACCAAAAATCTCTGCAGGAGAAGTGATGCATGAGTGGGCGTGTTCTCATGATGAAGCTGTCAATCACCAGTTGCCCATAGCTGCGGCCTTCTGAATAATCCTAATAGTTTCTGCAGAGGAATGTTCAAGCTTAATGAAATATCTGATGCAGATTCGCTGCTCTACTCTCTCAGTCATTTTGAATGCAATGGCCACTTAGTACACATGCTCACTCAGTGGTGTCTTCTGCCCCCACTGATTAGTACAGTGAAGTCATCATTGTTCACACATGTGCATTCAAGTCTACTATCCTAGGCTGCCAAGTTACATTGATGTCATGCAAATTGTCCTATTTATATTAACAATGGTTGGACTTTTCCTGGACAGAAAAAACAAAAACAAAAACAAAAAAACTGGAGGTGAAGATCTGGGTTCTGGAGCAATGTCAAACTGGGATCTCTGTTTCAACCAAGAGGATCCAAGAAGAAGGTAAAAGGACTGCATGAGAAAAAACATTGGTGATTTCTCAGCGACACCTAAATGGTGCTTTGACTTTATGAAGAGAGAAGACTTGAGCATGAGGACATGAACAAAACTTGCCTCAAAACTTCCAGCAGCCTATGGGAATCAAGTTTGGGGGTTTCATTCTTACGTGGTCAATCTTCAAAAGACTTACGACTTTGAGTTGTCCCAAATCACCAATATGGATGAGGTCCCACCAATATGGATGAGGTGACACAATTGTTGTGCCATCCAACAGAACTGTGGGCGTCAAAGGAGCAAAGACTGACTATTGAAACTAGCAGTCATGAGAGAATACACTTCATGTTGTTCTAGCCTGTTGTGCAGATGGGACAAAGCTATCAGCTATGATCATCATTAAAAGAAAATGTTTCCGAAAGGAAAGATTCCAAGTGGAGTTATTGTCCATGTGCATGAAAAAGGAAGGATGAATGAAGGAGGCATGAAAAGCTGGTTTAACAAAGTCTGATGACGAAGGCCTGGAGGGCTACTTGAAAAACCAGCTTTGCTTGTTTTGGGTCACTTCAAAGCCCATGTTACGCAAACTGCAAAGGCAGTCACAGTGAACTTGAAAACCCAACTTGCTGTGATACCTGGTGGGCTAACCAGCCAACTGCAACCTCTTGATGTGTCAAGCCCATTTAGGCCCTAAGGAAGAAAGAGTGGGTGTCATGAATGCAGTCAGCTGGTAATGATTTAACACCTACAGGCAGGATCAAGAAAGCATCCATCGCCCAGGTTTGTGATTAGATCCTCAGATTGTGGAACGGTGTCAAGAAGGAAGTGGTTGTGAAATCCTTTAAAAAATGAGGCATCAGCAATGCTATGGATGGAACTAAGGACAATGAACTTTACTGGGATGAGGAGAGTGACCCTTCAAAAGACACTGGTAATGTAGAAATTGAAGAAGACAATACTTCTGATGTAGATAGTGACGAAGAGTTCTTCGCCTTCTATGATGTGTAAATGTCATAAATTTGTTACCGGTAGGTAAAATTTCTTGTACCTTTTTTCTGTTCTTGTGTTTTGTAGTTATTTGTTATATAAAATTTCTTGTACCATAATATGTTCAAAAATAAATGCTGAAATTCCTTTATAATACAAAACAAGTATCTAAATGTAAATAAATAAAAAAAACTGAATAAAAAATATTAAAATAAAAGATTTTTTTTCCTGAAAGTTTGGGCCAAAAACATGGGAATGCATTATACATGGTAAAATATGGTACTTATTACAGAATTATTGACTGTAGTCCCTATAGGGTTTGGAGAATCAGTAAAAAAGTGAAAAAGATGAAGTACAAATTGTCAGTATAAGAATAGTCACCAGTATATTCTTTCCTCTTTTTCTAAAGATACAATACCCATCATGGAGATGGGTTCCACCCTCTTGGACTCGTCTCAACTGCATTATCTCTGATGACCCACCTCCACGTATGACCACATTAAGGTTTAGGCTTCAATGTACAAATTTGTGGGGGACACAAACATTCAGTCCATGACACACGCACACACACCAGGCAATTCTAACGTGCAGCTGAGTTTAAGAACCATTGCTTCAGGACAGTTGCTCTCAACCTTTATTGCACATCAAAACTCCTTGGAGAACTTGCTAATAAATGTACTGATGCGCACCACTGCCAGAGTTTCTGACTCGCTAGGTCTGCAATGGGGCTCCACTGTTTGCATTTTTAACAAATCTTCAGGTGATGCTTATGCTGGGACCTGACTTTGAGAATTGTTTTGGAGTTGCTGCCTTCTGATGTGTACAAGCTAGTAGAAATTAATTTTAATCAACTCGATTTCAGAAATTCAGTCCACACAAATCCTTTTATATAGTCACAAGGATTTACCTAATACCCAGTAAAGACTAGGCCCTCTGACAGGTTCAGGGGAGACACTAGAATAAGGCTGACAGAAACCCTGTCTCTTGGGCTGTCTTGGAACCCAAGACTGAGCAAGTCACTCCTTTGTATTTCTATTGCACTATTCACTTTGTTCTGTATGTATTTGTCTATCTCCTCATTTATGAGGGAATTTCCTTGTGGACTTGTATGTTTGTTCATCCATTCGTTCGTTCGTTCATTCATTCATTCATTCATTCATTCATTCATTCATTCATTCATTCATTTGTTCATCAGTTTGCCAGACAATGTGCTTGCAAATAAGGTCCAGAGTAAAAACTGTAATCCTGGTCCTCAGGAAACTCCCTGCGTAGCAGTGAAGACAACACATAGGAGACAGAGGGATGAATGTGAAAGAGGCTGCAGGTGATGCTGTGGTTACCTCATCTCCACTCCCTGGCTAGTACATCCTTTCCTCTGCTGCTGCCAGGGCTAAGCTGCTGCCTTACACCCGTCACCTCTTTTGGAGACTGACCTTTGACTGATGGAAACCACCTTCCCTGGAGATGGCTGAGAGCTTGCTACCTACCCACAACTTCTTGGAGCTAAGGATAGATTTTAGCCAACAGAAGAAAATGGGAGGAGCAATGAAGTCAGAGGAACCTGTGCAAGGGATCTCTTAAGTGGCTACTGTGGCCGGAACATAGTGGGAGGACCTTTGCTCTGGGGTATGAGCCTGAGTGGTGCGGGTGATGGACATGTTCAGACACAGGAAGCCCGTTAGTGCTGCTTTGAGACTACAGGGATTCTAAATGGGTGAGTGGCAGGATCCAGTTTCCGTTTTATAAAAGGCATCGCTGTGGCCTGAGGAGGGATCGGAGATGGGCGGGAGTGAAGGTGTGTTTGGAGACAGTGGGATAGTCAGTGGTAACTGTCCTGGCTCCGGACCTGGATTTCCGGGGTTGGAATCCCTGACCTCCCTCTTCCTAGCTGTAATGCTTTGGGCAAAACATAACATTTTCTCGGTGCCTGCCATTTCCCAATCTGTGCAATAGGGATAAAAGTAGAATTAACTTAACTTTCAAGGTTGTATGAGGAAAGTTAAATTAATCAAATCATGTTAAGCACTCAGAACAGTGCTTGGCTCATAGAAAGTACTTAATGTATGTTGGTTACTATTACTGTTTCATTATTAGTAGCAGAGTAGTATGTTTATTTTTTAAAGATCTTATTTATTTATTGAGAGAGAGAGAGAGAGAAACATCAATGTGAGGGAGTAAGACTGATCAGTTGCCTGTAGCACACACCCCACACCCCTGAGGGAGACTGGCCCCCAACCCAGGCATGTGCCCTGACCAGGAGTGAAACCAGCGAACTTTCACTTTGCAGGTCATGCTGGTTGAGGCAGTAGTAGCGTGTTTAGATGAGAAATGACTGGAAGTTAAACTAAGGAAATTGCAGTGGGGAAGAGGGGGGAGAATTTTGCATGATTTTGAGATTTTTAGTCTTGGTAACAGTTTGCTGTAGGAGGAGGTAGAAAGAGCTTGAGCACCTGGCTGGATGGGCAATGGTGCCACTTCCTGGGATGGGACCACAAGAGGAGATGCTGATTTTAATGGGAAAGTGGGAATTCAGTTTTGCATATAGTGAGTTTGAGATATTTTTGCTACATCCCCAGGGAGATTCCTAGATGTAGTAGAAGTTATAGGGTCTGACATTGGGGAGACAGAGACAGACTTAGCCTGCAGATAAATATCTGAGAGTCAAGAGTATATTTACAACTATAGCATCTTTTGGCTGCCCCACATTTTTAACATTAATATTTGAGGAAAATAATTGGAAAAAAAATGAGAGCAAAAAAGAGCTTAAAATACTTTCAACAGAAGAGGAGAATGGAGGTCTCAGGAGGACCCAGCAACAAGCAGTAGAAAATACAGCCTTCAGAGGAGACGGTACATAGAAATCTCAGGCTGAACCAACACTGTCCACTGTGTCTGTGAAACTACAAAAGTAGATTCCCATTGTCCAGGAAATGCCTGCCTGTCCAGTCCACAGAAGGAACAGAGAGCATAAAAGGAGAAATTTTGCCTCTAAAGTCACAGTCGACATTCCAGGGTAAGGTGAGAAAAACACCACACTTGAAACCCGAGTTCCCTTTCATAAATTTCTTTTATTGGCAGGGGGCCTGCAGTAGTAGTTCCTCAGTGGGTAATGGTAGCTTTGTAAGAAGAGCTGACTTATTTTGGGTGTTTAAAACAAAAACAAAATCCAGGAGCATACAGTTATTATAGAGGGCTAGAAGTTAAATGGACAAATTAGAAAATATAAAGAAAGAAGGGGTAAACGTAATTGTTCTGGGATCAGAGTTCTTGTCCTCCTGCCAAAACAAAAACTACACAGTATAAGAGGTTTATGTTTTATTTTACAAAGCTAAGTGTGTAAAGCATATAATATTATTGTACTTATTTTAAATCAAATTAAATTTGACCCTAAGCTGCAGTACAGCAGAGACAGTGGTGTACTCACTCTGGGTTACTATAGGAGCTCACTCCCTCTTTACAAGTGTAACGCAATTTATTTTTGGCCAAGTAGGTTTTTCAGGGCTTCATTCCATGATCCTTTAAAAGCAGTGATTTTCAACCTTTTTCATGTCATGGCACACATAAACTAGTAACAAAATCTGTGGCACACACAAACAAATTTTTTGCCAATATGACAAAAAATAGGTAAAATTTTAGTTCATTCACACCAGATGGCTATTGTTGTGTTGGCTATTGTCATTTTTTTTATTAGGTTGGCCAAAAGTTCGTTTGGTTTTTTTCCATAAGATGGCTCTAGTAGCACTTAGTTGTCTTTAATTTCATTTAAAACAATTTCGTTAGATTGTATTATGACAGCTGTCATATCAGCATGCATTTAAAAAAAGCTTATCAAAATTGATGAATTTTTGTGTAGCATTTTAATATTGAAGATGAAAGAAAATATGCAACATTTTTGGAATATTATGCTTTATTATTTCAAGAAAGGTAAAAATGCAACTGAAACGTAAAAAAAAATTGCGCAGTGCATGGAGAAGGTACTATGACTGATCGAACGTGTCAAAAGTGGTTTGCGAAGTTTTGTGCTAGAGATTTTTCACTGGTCAATGCTCCACAGTTCGGTAGGCCAGTTGAAGTTGATAGCAATCAAATCAAGACATTAATTGAGAATAATCAATGTTGTACTACATGGGAGATAGCTGGCATACTTAAACTGTCCAAATCAATAAAGTTATTTGCAACAATGAAAAATGTGTTTTTTATTTTATGCAAAGACTAAATGGACCTTTTGGCAAACCCAATATTTGACAGTCTAAAGGAAAAGAGGTCAGTGTCCCTGACTAAATAGCCAGGTATCGAGTGTTTTAAAAATTCTTGCAGCACACCAGTTGAAAATCACTGCTTTAAAGTCCTGGGTGCTGTTGTTCTTCGCTGTGCAGCTCTCAGAGCCTGGGGATCCGAATCATCTACCCAAAAATCACATTCCTGAAGAACACATACTTCAAGAACAAAGGGGAAATCAAAAGATCTTTAAAATGAAAGAAAACTATGAGAATTTGTTGCTAGCAGATCTACCTTAAATGAATGAGTAAAGGAAGTTTTAAAATCAGGAAATACGCTTTATGGTTGAAATAAAATTTTAATACTGTGTAATATAGCTCTGAATATATGTAAAGAAAATATTTATTACAATTATAAATGGAAAGGGTAAAGGGACGTAAAACAGATGAGGTGTCTCTATGTCATTTAAACTGTTAGAATGACCATCCAACTAGACTGTGATAAGTTATGTATATGTAATGTAATACCTGGAGCCATCACTAAAAAAGCTGAAGACTGAGAGAAACTAAAAAATGTTATAGATCAATTAAAATGGAATTCTAATAATGGTTACCAAAAAATCACAGAAAGATAAGAAAAAGAAAAGAGAAACCAATAAAAGAAAATAAAACAATGACAGATGTTCTATTTATCCATTTTATTGTCATTGCTTGTGTTATTGGTGCAATAACTATGAAACTATTGTCTAATCTAAGTTCATAAAGATTTACACTTACATCTTCTCCTAAGAGTTTTATAGTTTAGGTTTTGCATTTAGATCTTTGATCCATTTTGAGTTGATTTTTGTATGCACTACGAGGGAAGGGTCTAACCCATTGCACTCTTGTTGAAAATGAATTGACCATAAATATAAGGGTTTATTTCAAAATTCTTAATTTTATTCCATTTGTCTATGTTTATGCTTACGTTGGTACCATGCTGCCGCGATCAGTGTGGCATTATAGTAGGTTTTGAATGGGAAATGTGAGTCCTCCAAATTTGTTTTTCTGTTTCTAAATTGTTTTGGCTACTCTGCGTCTCCTCCATTTCCTTGTGAATTTTAGGATCAACTTGTTTATTTCTGTAAAGTGATTAGCTGGTATATTGATAGTGTGGCTGTAAAAGGGGCCACATACCAAACGCAACAAGCTAAGAGGAGGCCTGCATGGTGGCCTTACAAACTCAGAGACCTGAAGACGTAACCTCACGGGACAGTGTGAAATTGAAACTTCCTAACCAAAAGCAGTTGGTGGAGGGTAGTCATGTCCTAGGCTGGTATTTTTCCCTAACAATAGTTAATCTTTGCGTTAACTGAGCCTGTGTATTGTCTTGTCTTTTTCTTTTTTCTTTTTGCACGTAGGATAACATACCTGATAACATACCTTTGGAATATCAAAGTAATTTTTTCCCTAACAAAAGTCAGTCTTTGTCTTACCTGAGCCTGCCTGTTGTCTTTTTTTTTTTTTTTTTTTTTTTTAACCCAGGATAACATACTTGATAGCATACCTTTATACCTTTGGAATATCAAAGTAAGTTTTTCTCCAGTCTCCTCAAAGCACAACCACCACACCAGAGCAGGGACAACAAAACCCTCTTTGTTATTATTATGTTCATTGATAATTGTTAACTATCCTATACCCACCTATGTAAAAGAAGTATATGTTATTCATTTCACTTTTTATTCAATCCTAGAGAGTTCCCCA
The DNA here is from genome assembly GCA_004027475.1 of Anoura caudifer. Classification (NCBI taxonomy): domain Eukaryota; kingdom Metazoa; phylum Chordata; class Mammalia; order Chiroptera; family Phyllostomidae; genus Anoura; species Anoura caudifer. The sequence goes on from PVKU01001398.1 coordinate 143,368, forward strand.
CTTTACTTTCTCCTACCTCCCTGATCTAGCACCGATGGATTTCGTGTAACCCACTTATGTCAACTTAAGATGGCAAAAATTGAATTTATTTTTGGTGTCTAAATTAGTTTTCTGCATACAAAATTAGAAAATGCCAGCTCTACAACTAAACTGAATGAATGGGAAAAGCACATCTTGATTGAAAGTTAGAAGCTCCTAGGAGCACAGGTAAATTCTTTTTTAATAAATAAGTAAGAAATTTTAGAGACCATTTCTGAACTAAAGAAGGCTTCTGAAACTAATTAATGCCAACACCCCATTCCTCCCCCTTCTATAGCTCCTGTACTATATCCCTTGCTTTCTGAACTTCTTTGCTTGGACTTGCCCTCCCGTCCTTCCTTCTCCCCCCTGACCCCACCCCATCTATCTCCTCTTTATCGCCTCCACTATCACTCCCTACTGACCTAGAGAAGAATGAGAGTAGGAATTCAGACAAAGATAATCTAGGAATTCTAAGAATTAAGGAATCTACCTAAAGTCTTCTCTGGGACCCCAATGAGTTCCTGAAGGAATTCAACAGCTGGAACATGGGATCCTGGCTCTTCTGACCTATTCCAGTTAACGTACCTCCTGGTTTCTGAGAACAAAAGCAACAGAATTGCTAACTAGAGTTTGCTGGGAAATTGTTATAGAGGAGTCTCTCTTTTTGTTGTAGAAAGCCAGGTCATCTAAAGAAGGATTATAGAAAACTGAAGTGTGATTTAGAAAGACAAAAGAAATAGAAGCAAGCCGATGACTATGAGAGGGCATTTCCCCTTCCCCTTACTAATAGTTTAGGAGAACTTAAAATTACTGGGAAAAGGGGAAATTCCTAAAGCCCAGGTTGATTCTGGCACTACTTTATCTGTTCTTAACCATATCCAACTAAGTTGCCTTTTCTCTCAAAGCTTCTGTGCAAATGATAGGGCTGTCTAACCAACAGATGACTGTTTTTAAACCAGAACTGGATCCCTCTTCACTGGGATGTTATGGGGAAGTAAATATTTTTGCTAATCAAATCTGTTCCAATTCACCTGGAGCGAGATTTTCTTGAAACCAATGATGCCCACATTCCCTTTTTCCAGAGGAGGGAATTGTATTTAGAAATGAATAAATCAGATACTGAACCAATTGGGAAAATGATTTCAAAGGAACCTCCACAAGAGGATCTGATCGAACATTTGTTACAGAATGTTCCCATGCAACTTCAGGCCTTTTCTGGTCACCAACATCCGTTGTGCACTAACTGGAATTAGTCATTACACAAGATTGCTTTTAAGAGGGGGCTTGTAATTCTATGCACAGGCCCCTGCAATTCTCCTATCCTTCCAGTAAAGAAACTCATTGGGAAAGGATAGAGCTGGGTACAGAATCTCATAGCTATAAATAAAAGTAGTTATTCCCAAACATCCTGTGCTTCCAAGTGCACATAATCTATTAGCTATTCCTATGGACTGCCAATATTTTTCAGTGATAGATTTACATAGTGTATTTTTCAACATTTCTATAAAAAAGTAAAAAGACACAAATGCATCTTTACTTTCACCTGGGAAGATTACAAGTTTACTTGGACAGTAATGCCCCAGGGTATACTGAGAGTCCCACCTATTGTCTTAGATACCAAAAGGTGATTTGCATGGTGTTGAGTTTTCTACAGCTTTAACTCTGATCCAATATGTAGCTGTTTTACCTTTATGCCCTAGCACAGACTAGACTCCCAGCAAGTCACATAGGGACATAGGATAACAAAGGACAAGCTCCGATTCTATTTACCTCAGGTGAAATATTTTGGTTATCTAATATCTAAAAATGGGCTACTAATCACCCCTAAAAGACTCAGAAGAACAATATCCTTTTCTCTTCCAAAAATGAACAGCAACAACAAAAAACTAGCTTAGCGGGTTCCTGGGTTTCATGGGATATTGCCACAATTCAATTCTGAATTTTTACTAATGGCCCAGACTCTATATGTCTCATTAAAATCAAACTGACCTGATCTAATTCAGTGGAACCCAGAAGAGAAACACGCCATAAAATCTCTAAAGAATTATCTAAAGCTCCCACTAATAAAAATAAAAGAAATACTTTTAGAAATTTTAACTCAGAAATATAGCGATCACCACAGACCTATAAGCTGTTATAGTCAGCATCTAGACCCAGTCTAGACCCGTCTCTGCGTGACAGTCGTTTCTGCTGTAGATATGCTGTGTAAGCAAACAGAAAAGATAGTTATAGGCTCCTCTTTGTTACGTTCCTCGTTCTGTTGAGTCTCTGCTGAATTCTCAATCACACTCAACACTTCTGTCAGTCGACTGGCTCTTGCCTTCTGCACCTAATGTTATTTGAACTTGATATAACAGTCTTAACCCTGCAATTTTGTTACTTTTTTTTTTTTGCAGTATGAAGATACCCATGATTGCATTTTGCTTACTGACCACCTTCTTGTTCCTAGGAATAGTTTGCAGGAAACTCCTATTGGTAATGCTCACTTAATTTGGTTTACAGATGGATCTATGAAAGATGAACAGGGGTGTTATTGAGATGCATATGCAATAACTTCCATGGTGGACATAGTTGAAGGTTCTTATCTACCTGAATAAGATCTGCCCAACAAGCTGATTAATTGTTCCAATTTGGGCTTGTCAATTGGCGGAAAACCAAGTAGCCAATATTTACACTGAAAGTAGCTACGCCCTTGGTGTAGCTCAGAACCCTGGAATGTTGTGCAAGTAGCAAGGCTTCTTAACGTTCTCAGGGAAGCCTATAAAGAATGGAAAATATGTTGCAGAATTACTTGATGTCATACAGAAATGGAAACAGTTGGCGATTATTAGAATTCCAGGGCATTCTAAATCTGCCACCATGGATGCTGCAGCGAGACAGGCAACATTAAATAGTCAAATTATCCAGACCCAGGAATGCTCCTCGATTCCCATTAAATCAATAGGAGACTCTCTTTTATAGTCCCAACTGACAGCTGCAGAGAAAAAGAGGACATGAGAACAAAAGGGGGAGTCTTTGTTCTAGATGAACAGATATGATCCCATCAGAAGCCCACCTTATCTATTGGGTCTCAGTTACTTGTGCTGTAACATGTACATTGGCTAGCACATTAGGATCCTAAAAGATGATTTCATGAAGTATACAGTAGTACTGCTTTGTAGCTCATAAGGTGTATAGTACATACTCTGTCTGTCCAAAATGTAACCCTAGAAAATCATTTTGCGAGTCCCAAGGACATCTCCGACTTCCTTTAGATCCTTTTGAGGTATAGTGATTGAACTGTATCCAAATGTCACCATCACAGAGATATAAATATATGTGTCAGTAATGATTTGTATGGGTTGAAACATACCCTTATGGTCGAGCAACAGCCTGAATGATAGGTAAATTCTTATGGGCAAAAATTAATTCCCTGCTGGGGAATTCCCTCTGAGTTAGCGACGGAGGGACTCATTTTACTGGGCAAATAATGCAATCCATCTGTAATATTTAGCCTGTTCTATAGTATTTCATTGCGCCTATTACCCCAGCTCTCTGGGTTGGGGGAACATACCAATGGTACAGTCAATATCCAACTTGGAAAATTTTCAGAAGCTTTTAATCTCCCTTGGCCAAAAGCTCTCCCTGTACTGCTCCTCAGCATGAAATCTACTTCTTTTGGTAAACAGCCTTTCTCTTGATGAAATAGTCAGCGGTTGCCCTATGGATCTGGGTGGAAGATCATATGAATCACCTTTACTAAAAGGGCTCATTGGCCAGCTTATAGGGACTGATAAATTACTGACATTTACTTCACAAGTTCACTTTGGGGAAGTGAAGACTTCCCAGACCATGACTTACAACCAGGAGATTTTGTCCATTGGGAAAGACGCCAATCAAAGACTCTCTCCAATGTTGTTGGAAGGAACCTTATCAGGTGCCTAACCATGTGAATAGACATCTGCCTCTCTCTGACACTTGCCTCCACCTACAGTAGAGATTAAAGGCTTCTCAAGGATGAGAAGCCACCAACATCAGAGAGAGACAGCTATCTGAAGACATCAACAAGACTTGTATACGTGTAAATGGATGTTAAACTATTAGTTTGATTGTCTTTACCTGTCTGCTAATATTAATCATACTAATAATAGTTATACTCATTCTTTAGGCTTTTCTCAAACCTTGTGTTTATAGCCTGTTAATAATTGTTGAAGGTGTATAAGATAACTTTTGGATTGTCAGAAATATTCCTTTTTATAGTTTTTTTTTTTTGAAATTTAAACGAAATGCTATTGCAAAAGGAAGGAAAGGGATGTGTATATTTTTAAGAGAAGTTAAAAGGAAGTAGTTTGTCCTAATAAGTTCATTATTTCTGAATGTGTAAAAACAAGGGAAATTGTAGAAAGTTAGTGTCAAAGGAATTTTAAGCACTAAAACCCAGTTATGGGAATGTGCTTCCCCCTTACCCAGCAAGGACTTCTAACTGTATTAACTCAGATGGAAGCTGAAGTGGCTATGAAAACATGGCCTCCTTTAACTATTGCTGAGGCACTGGAAATTTATTGTACTTGTGAAACTCTTACTGTCCTCATGGCCTCTGGAAGTTTTAGGTAGTAATTGTAATTTACAACACTGTGTTCTTACAGCCTTGGCCCTGATTAAATCTTAAGGTTCCAGCTTCCAGTAGCACAACTAGCAGGAGTCAGATTAATAACAATACTTGACTGCTTCCAATGGGAAGTAGATGGGCCATATAAGTGGGAACCCCTCTGTGGTCAGATTATGAAAACTGAAAAGGTATATGGTGTGCACTCAAGACTATAGGTAAATGTTATACTAGATGAAACATATATAAAAGATAGATAGCAAAATTTGGGTATTAGCTTATAGGTTAGAAAAGATCCAGTGTTTTACTTAGTAAAGGCCTTGACTTCCATCCAAGGTTACAGAATTGCCCCATTCCCAATGGTCCATCATTCAGCAAGACAAATGCTGACCCTGAGACTTCCTAGGAATGAGACTTTCAAGCACCATCGGACCTTGTTATCCAGCCAAAATGTTGGTCATCAGTGCACCTTCTGGATTGATTTATGACTAAAAAGAAGAAGTGTAGACAAAAAAAGGGGCCACATACCAAACCTGACAAGCTAACAGGAGGCCTACATGGCAGCTGTAGGTACTCAGAGACTGAGAGTAACCGCATGGGATGGTGTGAAGTTGAAACTTCCTAACTAAAAGCAGTTGATGGTGGGTAGTCATGTCCTAGGCTAGTATTTTTGCCTAACAAAGGCCAATCTTTGCCTTAACTGAGCCTGTCTGGGTTTCTTCTTCTTTTTTTAACCTATGATAATATACCTGATAACATACTTTTGGAATATCGAAGTAATTTTTTTCTTTTTTTAAGTATATGTTATTGATTATGCTATTGCAATTGTCCTGTTTTTTCTCCCCTTTATCCCCCTCCTCTCTGCACCCCCCCACCCTCCAGGATCCACTCCCCCACCTTAGTTCATGTCCATGGGTTGACATGTAAGTTCTTTGGCTTCTTCATTTCCTGTACTATTCTTAACCTCCCCCTGTCTGTTTTGTGCCTACCAATGATGCTTCTTATTCCCTGTACCTTTCACCTGCATTCTCTTGATCCTTTTCCCCACTGATAACCTTCCACATGATCTCCATTCCTGTGATTATGTTTCTGTTCTAGGTGTTTGCTTAGTTTGTTTTTGGTTTTTTTTTTAGGTTTGGTTGTTGATAGTTTTGACTGTGTTGCCATTTTACTGTTCATATTTTTCATTTACTTCTTTTTCTTAGGCAAGTCCCTTTAACATTTCATATAATAAGAGCTTGGTGATGATGAACTCCTTTAACTTGACCCTATCTGGGAAGCACTTTATCTACCCTTCCATTATAAATGATAGCTTTTCTGGATAGCGCAATCTTGGATGTAGGTCCTTGTCTTTCATGACTTTGAATACTTCTTTCCAGCCCCTTCTTGTCTGTAAGGTTTCTTCTTGAGAAATCAGCTAATAGCCCTATGGGAATTCCTTTGTAGGTTACACTCTCCTTTCCCCTTGCTACTTTTAAGATTCTGTCCTTATTTTTAATCTTGGGTGACTTAATTATGATGTGCCTTGGAGTGTTCCTCCTTGAGTCCAATTTCTTTGGGACTCTCTGGGCTTCCTGGACTTCTTGGAAGTCTATTTCCTTCACCAGAGTGGAGAAGTTTTCCTTCATTATTTGTTCAAATAAGTTTTCAATGTCTTGCTCTTCCTCTTTTCCTTCTGGCACCCCTATGATTTGGATGTTGGAGTACTTAAAGCTGTCATGGAGGTTCCTAAGCCTCTCCTCAGTTCTTTGAATTCTTGTTTCTTCATTCTATTCTGGTTGGATGTTTATTTCTTCCTTTTGTTCCAAATTGTTGATTTGAGTCCTGGTTTCCTTCCCTTCACTGTTGGTTAGCTGTATATTTTTCTTTATTTCACTTTTTGTAGCCTTCGTTTCTTCTTTCATTTTGCAACTGAGCTCAATGAATTCTGTTAGCATCCTGATTACCAGTGTTTTCAAGTCTGTATCAGAAAGGTTGTCTGTCTCCTGGTCACTTGGTTCTTTTTCTGGAGTTTTGATCTGTTCTTTCATCTGGGCCGTATTTCTTTGTTTTGGTGCACCTGTTGCAGGGTAAAGGGTAGAGCCTTAGGTATTCAACAGGACGGACCACACTCCTCGCTGCATTGTAGTGCTGTCTGTGGGGGAGAGGTCAGAGAGGGAACAATGCTGCTGGCTCCGCTCTCGTCCCACTTTCCGTCACTTCCCCTGCTGCCCACAAGTGAATCGTGCCCTTTTGGGTGCCAATTCCCAGGTGGGTGGGTTTGTGTACATTTAGGACCCTGTGGACCTCTCCAGTAGACTCTTGTGTGAGACTGGGAGTTTCTCCAGCTGCTGCAACCCCCACAGATTTTTTACTACCAGGGATTTGGAGTGTTTAGTTTCCTGTGCTGAAACCTTGGGTTTCGAAGTCTCTCTCGCACCCCTGTTGTTCCCCCCGGCTTTTCTGTGTGCAAATGTGGGATTGATTGCTCATGTGTCCTCTCTGCCCCAGCTGACTACCAGTCTGGATGAATGTTTCTTTAACTCACAGGTGGCAAACCCAAGGCCTGTGGGCCGAATCCGGCCCTTCACCTTGTTTCATCTGGCCAGCACCTTGTTTCTATACTGCGACAGCGCCAAGATCTCGCATAACTGTTAAGGAGTAGTTACATGTATACAGTCCTAAAATTACATCCGGCCCTTTGAAGACAACTGCAAGGCTCATGTGGCCCCCTGTGAAAATGAGTTTGACACCTGCTTTAACTCCTTGGTTGTTGGACTTCCGTGCAAATGATTTCCTGGCATTTCTGGTTGTTCTGGTTGCTCTCTGTTTTTAAATTGGTTATTATCCTTCTTTAGGCTGTACAAGGAAGCCAAGCATTTCTGCCTACCCCTCCATCTTGGCTGGATGTTTCTATAAAAGATCAATCATTACCTTAACTGAGCCTGTCCTTTTTTTTATCTAGGATAACATACTTGATAACATACCTTTGGAATATCAAAGTAATTTTTCCCCCTGACCAGAAGCACCGGAGCAGAGATGACCAATCCCCTCACACATCCCCATATGTAAAAGAAGTATGTATCTATTTGTTTTATCTTTTAATCTCATTGCAGAGATTCCCTCAGTTTGCTTTCTCCTGCCTTCCTAATCTACCACCAGTGGATGTTTTGCAAAAAAATCCCCTTTGATTCTGATGTAGAAAATAAATGGTAAAACTCATTTTTCAGAGCATTTTCTCGAACCATTGAAACTTTGTTTCCTGGCAATTGTTGTCATTTTAGCTCAGATAAACTCATATAAAATTCTAACATTGACAGTAGGGACTGCATGGAGTTTGTAGATCAGTTTGGAGGGTATTGCCATGGAAACAGTATTAGATATTCTGATCCATGAACACAATTTTTTTCCATTTAATGATAACATTTCCATTTAGGTATTTAATTTCTTTCAATGATGTTTTATAGTTTTCAGAATATAAGTCTTACAACTCTTGTTAACATTTTTCCTAAATATTCTATTCTTTTTGATACTATTTTAATTGGAATTATTTTCTTGATTTCATTTTTTGGTCATTCCTACTGCATGGAAATACAATTAATATTCATATTTTGATATAACCTACAACCTTGTTGAATTCATTAACTCTAATAGTTGTTTGTCTTTTTAGCTAATTCCTACAGGATTTTCTATATACAAGATTATGTTTGGCAAGTAGAGATAGTTTTACTTCTTCCTTTGCAATCTGAAGCCTTTTATTTCATTTTCTTGCTTAATTGTCCCAGCCAGGACCTCCATTACAATGCTGTAGATAAGTGACAAGAATGGATGTATTTTTCTGTTTCTGCTCTTCACCCTTAAATACGATGCTAGCTGTGAGTTTCATGTAGGTGACCTTTTGCATATATTTTTAATACCAAGGGGATCGTACCAAGTTTGCTCATTTTTAGCCTGATTTCCCACCCGATATAAAACAAACCTTTCTCCATGTCATTAAACATCTTTTGTACACCCCGGCCATGACTGCACTCCATTCTGCTGTGTGTGGCCACCTGTGGCACGATGTCTCTTGTCATTTCTCTAAGGTTAGTTATTCTAAAAAGTATTTTATAAATGTGTGTTGTTATTCCAACATTGTTTATTTAGCCTAGAATCTGGGAAGTACATATCTGGGTCAAAAAGCATAGGCCTGTGGTAGATTTTTCTGATTCAATTTAATATTTATTATGCTATGTTCTCTCTCTAATGAACTGTGAGCTTCTTTCGGAGCAGAGCCCAGCTTTTACTTCTGGGTATCCTGCCTAGGTTCTAAAACAGGCCACTGACCCGAATGTGCTTAGGGAAAATATTTAAATGACTGGCTATCTTTTCGCAACAAATGATTTATCCTTAAACTTCCCCATTATATCTAAGACGTTTCCATTTCTTTCTCTCATATACTTTTTACTGTATAAAGTGCTACTCACATACCTTTTGATAACATTACATTATTTTTGTATATTCTTTTCATCTAGCTTTATTTTACACTTATTACTTCTATAGTGTTTAATTACCAAAGATAGTTCAAGTCTTTTTTCTCCCCCCATTTCTATTCCAGTCAGAGAAAGGAGTATTAAGAACTTGGCCCTTAAGAATACTTTGTTTAAATAGGGCAGGGTTTGGTGAATACATAGAGTTGGTAAAAATGTAGTTTCTTTTAAGTTTATACAATAGCTGGACTGAATGAATATCTTTAGCTTGTCTAAATAATCATACCAGGTAGTAACAGTAAAATGTTGCAACTAGACACACACCAACTGACTGAGAAATTGGGTGTGTTCAGTAGACAGTTTATAGAGGCAGAAGACTGTGAAGAACAAGTAAACTAAAGAGTGGGAGGGGAAGAGCCGTTTGCACGAATGGGAAAGGGGCCAAAGAAAATTCACAAAAACCTGTGCCTGGTGAATCAAACTAGAAAAAATAATGGCTCTTAACTCTCAATAGCCTGAGCTTTCCTGCTATTAGAGTTTACTATAAATAATGTTTTGAGATCTCTGTGCTAAAGAACAAATGACATTTTGTTTAAAGAGAGAGAGAGAAATTGTCCTTGTACTGGGCTCTGTTTTACTTCCAAGTTGTTTTCCAAGGAATGCTGTCAGAGTCTTTCTGAGATGTTCCGAAGGCTGGGGTTTTATGTGTATATATAATCTATCTCATCCATTAGAAGGGAAAGATGCTTTTACGACATTTTAGTCACCTGTTAGCAAAGTCCATACATTGTAAAGTTTAAAAATTCTTGAGTTATTTTTTTATCAAGACATCTCCATCGGTATCTCCAGCTTCTCAGCAAGGAATGCAAACGTGAAGATTAGCTTATTTAACTAATACTTCTTGAGATGCAAAATGGCAATGCTGTGCGGACCTACGCAGCACAAGGTCCTTGTGCTTGGAGGTTTTAGATTCCAGATAATGAGATAAAAATAAAACAGCACAGGCTCCTAGTGATGCAGTGTAAAAGTCTGTTGTGCAGCTTTATGGGTCTGAATTGCTTAAGACCAAGACCAAACGAAAACATTGAGTAAGAGCTGAAGATGCTTTGCAGGAGCTCTGGGGTAGTGGCTGGAGAAGTCAGGTGAGACAAGAATGTATCCTGTTGTGCTCAGAGCCACATTTCTGGGTGAGATGGGGGCCTGCGAAGAAAGTATGAAGTGGTCAGATAGGATTTTCAGTGTCCCTTTATTCTCTGTCAATCTATAAAGCAGGAAGCATATTTGTTCCTCCATTTTAGGAAAAAAAGGGAAGATATATTTTAGAAGATAAAGGGTCAGTATAAATACTTTGAGGGAGAAGGGGAGACATGCAATAAAAATAGGGACTGAAAGCTGTGGATCAGCATGACCCTGGAAAGACTTCATCATCCTTCAGGGACATGGTGCTTGCTTTTGGATCCTGGAGCAGTCCCTATGTAAGCCTGGAAGGGTAGTTCTAACGACTGATGGACTAGAAGGGGATCCAGGGTACTGAGAAAGACGCTATTAATCAGCTCTGGCTGGTGTGGCTCACTGGATTGAGTTCTGGCCTGCAAACCAAATGGTCACTGGTTTGATTCCCAGTTGGGACACAGGTCCGGTTGTGGGCCGCGGGTCCCAGGCTGGGTGCATGGGAGGCAACCACACATTGATGTTTCTCTCCCTCTGTTTCTCCCTCCCTTCTGCTCTCTAAAAATAAGTAAATAAAATCTGTAAAAAAAAAAAAAGCAATCAATTACTGGTGTGCGGCTTCTGCTTTGACCTCACTTTCTGCTTTCTGAGAGCCTTCCTCTTTATTCTTACAGCTACTACATGAGCCTGGGCCACTACACTAGAGCCCTGCTTGGCAATCCTTCCAATGCCTTCCCTCCTTTTTCTTAACCATTGTTTATATCGATGATCAATCTTTTCAAAACCCCACTTTCAGCTTGTCCGATCCTGCCTCCTTGAAGTTACTGCATCAAGTTCACACTTTACTAATCATTTTCAAGCACTTTCATTAACATGTATGAATCTCATTTCACACAGTTGTTTTCTCAAATCTTGACCTCTTGTCTCACCTGGCATAGATTTTTTTTTTTTTTTCTTCTGTGTCTTTTCTTAGCTATCTTCTCAGCCCCACTTCCCTCCGTTAAGATTCTGCTCATCCTCCAAGGCTCAGTCTAAATCCTCAGAATCTAAACCTCAGGCTACATATTTCAACTCACAAATATTTCCTTATATCCTTTTCTCTTTGCCAGTGTATGCTGAGGTGCTGAGAAACAAAAGACCTCACTTGACATTCTGTTGAATCCAATAGTCTCCTATTTCCATTCTGCTTTCCTAACGTTAGAGTGAACGTTTTGGTAATAGAGCCATGCTGGGAACACTGTAGCGCCTCAGGAGCACTGAGCACAGAGCTGTTACCACACAGCATGCGCTTGGTGACGGAGAAAGCCGTACTGAGTAAGACAAAGTGTCACAAGGATGCAAAGCATAGAGAAGTGATCAAACATTCAGTGGCACTAGTGTGAGATCATTTCCTAAGAAGGCAATATAATTATGAAAAACCTTTTTTTCTTCATTCTTCAAAGGCTTAGAGTGAGAGGGAGGAACAGAAAAGAAAATCTCCAAATGTTATGTGGTTCACTGTTATGTGGTTTGGTGCAAATACCCTGGGGCAAATGGAACCTGGACTATTTGATGGGCCCTCCAATTATGGCGTGTCAACCTGAGTGTGCTTTATTTTCTTTTATGCCTCAGAATCCCTGTTCTTATTCATAGGGGAGTATCCACGGGCAAAGAATGTGTGGTTGTGTTTGTTGACCAGGGACTGGATTCCAAAAATGAAAGAGCATACTAATGATCATCTCTTCTGTCTCCAGTCCATTTCACCACCCACAGCAGTGAAGGACTCCATTGAAAAACATTATAAGTTTATTAAAAATGCTAAATTGATTTAGTGTTCTTTTTAATTTCCCAGTAGGTTTTGAAGAGATTAGGGAGCCATCTGTGTCTGCCCAGAAGCACTGATAACGGTAGTAGGAGAACCGACCTCGGCTTTGGTGGCCCTGTCTGTTCCAAAAGTGACCTGAGTTGGCTCATTGTCTTCACTGGTCAGTTAAAGTTCTTTATCTCCTTTCAGACTGAAAACAAGGCAGACAATACTTCTCCATCTGCTTTTAGGACGTGGGAGAAAAGGAACTCTTTTACAGAAGTAAAGAGTTTATGTAGACTACTTGATGGGTTTATGCAGTAATCAAAGTTTATAAAAATGTTGAACTGGTTCATTTCTTAAAAATTGACTTAATTTTAAATTGCAGTTTACTTTCAGCCCTATTTCGTATTGGTTTAAGGCATACAACATAGTGATTAGGTAATAACATACTTTACAAAAGGTTCACCCTCATAATTTCAGTACCCACCTGGCCCTATACATAGTTGTTGACTATATTTCCTATGCTGTACTTCACAGTCCTGTGGCTATTCTGTAACTACCAATCTGGACCTCTCAATCCCTTCACCTTTTTACTTAGTCCCCCAGCTCCCTCCCATCCAGCAATCACCAGCCCCATCTCTGTGTCTATGAGCCTGTTTCAATTTTGTTTGTTTGTTTGTTTTGTTCTTTAGACTCCACTTCTAAGGGAAATCACATGGTAGTTCTCTTTCTCTGGCTGAGCCATTTCAGTTAGCACTGCACCCTCTAAGTCCAGCCATGCTGTGGCAAATGGCAAGCTTTCACTCTTTTTGATGGCTGAATTATATTCCATTGTATATCTGTCCCACAGGTTTTTTGTCCACTCATCTCTTAATGGACACTTGGACTGCTCCTACAGCTTGGCTCTCATAAATAATGCTTCAATGAACGTAGGAAACGTATATTTTTTCAAATTAGTATTTTGGGTTTTCTTCAGAAACCCCAGCAGTAGAATTACTGGTATTGAGGGTCTTCGTAACATTGGAGGTGGTTCATTCTTCACTTGCTTTTCTGTATGGCATATCCTCCAGTAGTCTGGTGAAACTAACGAACCAACTTCCGTGCCAGTTAGAGAGCTATATTGTTTCTTAGCCCCAAGCCCACTCCTGTAAAATCCAATTTGTGATGCTGAGGCAAAGACTGTGCAAACCTCATTTCAGCATGGCCACCTGGCTCCCTGCTAGATTATGCCAATGGGGGGCACTAGCAGGAGATGACAAGGCTGGAGGAGGGAGAAGGGATTTTCTCTTTCCTGCTTGTCCCCTGCCTGTTTCTTCTGACTGTGCAATGCTTTTTCTCCTTAACATCAGCAGTGTCTTCCTACAACAACAGCTGAATTTATTTTGCAGCTTTTCCAACACTTGCAGAGTTGGGTTATGGCTCCGCTTCAGAGACAGCAGCACCAGCTCTCACACCCTTCTGAGCAGTTCATGTTTCAGCTCCTCTGGTCTTTCCTCTAGGCCTCCAAGTTTTAAACACATTACCCTCTTCCCTTTATTTTCCTAGGCCAAACAAAGCGTGTGGCTGCTTTCTGCAACCGATATCTCCATAATACCTTCATGCTGCGGTAGGCAAATCTGTGCCCCTGTTGTCTACGACCGCTTTTATTCTGTAAGGGAGGAGTTGAGTACCATGTGACAGCAAAGCTGAAAATATGTGCTACCTGGCCATTTGTTCATATAATTTACCGAATCTTGTCATGGGGTTCTGTTCTTGCCTTTTTGGTTAAGAAGTCTACATGGAACTGAAAAATATTATGTTAAATCTTCTGTTCAAATAATTGATACAGTTTCTGTTTCCTGCTTGGACACTGACTGATACAAAATTTGGCTCTGCAGGTGGTCCCAGGAAACAGGCACTCCAAATGTGAATTTGGGGATTGGTATGGTCATGTTCTTAGACTTGAACTGGATCCTGAAATTAGTCGCTAGTAATTCATGGCATGCAGTAGCATCTCAAATAAATGTATAAGTTCTAGGGTGGAAATAGTCTTTTCTCTTATTCATAGCCAAAGGTCTTGGCAGGTATTTTATATAAGTGTTGCCATGAGAGATAGAAGAGAGAACATGTGTGAATGTTTCATTACATACCTGTTCTCCAGTGGAAAAGGTACTCAGCGTAGAGGCCCTGCTGACGGTGGTGCAGCAGACAGTCACCTGCTTAGGTGGCCACTATGGGTTGCCCACCCAGCAACCATCCTTTCAAATAGCATTGAATTATGTTTCTTTTGCAGTATGACATGTACATCAGGGGACTGGGGCTCCCTTTAGCTGTGAGGGTGGGAGGTGAGTCTTTGATTAAGCTGACCCAGCCTTAGTCATTCCCTTTGACAATGGATTAGGCAAGGGTATGCGACACAATTACAGGCAATGAAATGTGATGGCAAGTCTCCTGAGGGGTGCCTAAGAAGGGGTAGTGGATGTGATGCAGCAATCCTGTTTTTCTCTCTTTGAGCGTGGTTAGGTGAGGAGATGATGCCTGTAGCTCATGCATCCGAAGTGTGATGATGAGAGCAGCTGGCACCCCGAGGGGGGCTGTATGGAAACATGGAAAGGAAGTGGCTCATTGCTGGTGCCTTTGAAATGCTGTCTTAATCAACCAATGTATTTGTTATACCACAGATGTCCGTAATAAGTCATGGTTCCGATTGGGTTGTTTTTTTTTTTTTTTTTTTTTTTTTTGCATCTCAAAGTATCATAACTGTACCACCTTCTTAAATAAAGGGCAGCTTTATCAATGCCCATGCACACATGTGGTAGGCATTTCATTCTGTCCGAGATCTTAACACGTGCGAGTGACGGAAGTCTGCCATAGTGTGCAGGGATTCTTTTAGAGCTCAGAAGTTCTAGCAGCCTCATTCGGAGAGTCAGCAAGGTGCCGTCCATTCCTGAAGCTCATCAGATGGGAACATCCCAAGTCTGATGATCATGTGTAGGGGATCTAATCCCAAGCAGCCTTTACAAGCCCAAGTATGCTCTGGCGAGGCCTTGCTGTGCAGCGTGTGATGTGTTACCATGTTATGAAACTGGCTTTGACACTTGGATGTCTACCATTTGGTGAGTGGTTAGTTATGAAATACTATTGGTTCAACAGATTATACTTCTGGAATAAAGCCTGGACTTCTGGGATCTTTTTAGTGGCTGGTTTATTTGTATTTCCAAGGCCATATTTTCCAATAAGCCAACACAATCAAATTACATGCAGCTTTGAAGACATTCTACCTTACAGTTTGACATTTTAATTAGGACTTTAAAGAGATAATAATCACTGCCCACAACTTCCCTAATGTTACCCAGAAATGGGTCAGTTAATTAGGATCCCAGAAAAAAAACACTGCATACATTTCTTTTAAACTGTTTTTCCAAACTTCCATCACCACATCTCTTGGCTTTAACTCAGACCAAATCAAACAAACATCAGGGAAGGGTACAATCTCTCCAGCCTTCTAAAAAACCTAAGGGTGCAAATAAGGAAGTCAGCCTGTGTCCATCATCTAAAAATGTATGTTTTATCCTGCACAAGATATTTTTCTTTCATTTCAGGATTGTTTTTGAAAGGGAAACCATGCCAGTTCATTTCATTAGATCGTTCTCTATGAAAGCCGTTAGGATCCTGGTCACCTGATCCCTTTGATTCTTCTATCTATACTTTATTTTTGTTTATCTCTTCTAGGGTAACATTATTGATGGGTGGTCCCACTAAAGAATTTTTTAATGCTCTCTGACTGCATTAAATTCCTGCTAAGTGGATTTTACAAGGTGAAAGGAAAAACGAGTCCATCTATTATTGAGCAACAAAGGGGCCCAGGGTGTGATAGCAATTCAAGAAATGAATTCTGTACTGTTGGGTGGATTATGTGTAACAGGATGCTCACTGCCTCCCCAAGCCTTGCCCCTCCCTGCCCCTTGGGTCAATAGACAAGAATGGAAATGTGGTGAATGTCTGAGTTGTTTGTCTGACGCTGTGATGTGTTTTGACACATTCAGGAGGGAGAGTTGGTTGCCGCTTCCCAGAAGGGGCTTAAGAAGTGTAACAATATGCGTCTATCTTCCTGCCAGTCAAGTACCTTTAGCTTCACTTTTGAACCTGATGACATGTATCTCAGTCTGCAGTTGGAATGCCAGCTGTGAGATTTATCTCAGTTCCTGAGATCCAGCAGCTATAAAGATTCTTTTTAAAAAAATAATTTATGGGTGTGACATTGGTTAATAAAATTATACAGGTTTCAAGCATACAGTTCTATAATGCATCACCTGTGTGTTGCATTGTGTGTTCACCACCCAAAGTCAAGTCTCCTTCTGTCACCATGTATTTGACCCCCTTCACCCTTTACTACCCACCACCCCCGGCTTTTCCCTCCGGTAACCACCATACTGTTGTCTGTGTCTGTGAGCTTTTGTTTGTTTGTTTGTTCATTTATCGCTTTTGGTTTTATATCCCACATAGGAATGAAATCATATGGTTCTTGACTTTTTCCATCTGATTTATTTTGCCATATTTCATCTTTTCTTATGTCCGACTAGTTTTCAATTGTATGTATGTACCACACCTTCTTTATCCAATTATCTATTGAGGGTTACTTTGGTTGTTTCCATGTTATGCATTTTTTTTTTTAGTTTAATAGCTGGGTGGTTGGTGGTTAATTTGAAAGGTAGCTTCAGTTTGCAACTTCATTGAGGATTTCTTTTTCAACGTCCTGATAAATGTATCCACTTCACTCTTGTTCATGGTCAGAGGCCGGTGCACCGCGAATCAAATGAAGTTCAAGCTTTAAGACCCCTTGCTTGCACAAGCCTCTTCCTGGTCTCTGGCCAGAGCTCTTGCAGTATGTTCTCACATTATCACATTTTTTTGGTAGTATTTGAACATATAAAATAACCTAAGAAAAATTAGTTATAATTACTGTACTCTTATGAACAATTTTGTATTCTTCATTTTTAAAGAAGGACTTCCAAATTGCACAACCTTTAGGCCTACAAACCTGGACCTCTCTCTGTTAATCATGTAAGTAGTTTTTCTTTACAGGTTGTGGGTCCTAGATTAGAAAAGTGTGATGTGTCCAGATCATCACTAGGCAGTTTTTCAAGGTAGCTATCCAAGGTAGCTCTCTATGCAAAAGAATGGCCTTGAGGCAGACAAAGATTTCTTGGCAAGTCTTGCTTTTCTTGTTACCGTGTTTCCCAGAGATTTCTCCAACTCAGATATTTCTATGATCCTGGGGGTTTAAATCAGATAAGACATGTGCAGCATTGAGGACAGTGAATGTGCATTGTTAAGTCCTCGGTGAATACTAGCTATACTGATCAGTGTTATATGAATTTTCTCCAAATTTTGCAGCCTTGTGTATATCATATTATTATCACCCTGAGAAGTGCACCGTTCCTCAGATGTGTCATTTGGTTTTTCTTCTGCTATTACAAATATTTGTTTCACAATTTTCAGCCATTTGGGAGAATTCTATTATAAATATTTCCATGATGGGCCACCAAAAGTGATAGGGCTCAATGCAGTGGCCCAAGGTGACAGAGTGGAAGAGCGCAGGGACTAAGCGCCGCCTCACATGTACTGGCTTTGTGACCTCTCTCACTTCATTCACTTCCTTCATTTTAGGGAAAAAGATACAATTCTTCCTTTACAGGGGTATTTGCGGGGGAAGCATGCAAAGCACTCATCACAGCGTCTAGAACAGGCTAGGGACTCAGGGAAAGGGAATCGTGACTGTTGGCCAGGCCTCTCTCGGTGACGCGGAGTCTGAACCCAAGGGAAGGCACCCTGAACGGAGAAATTCAGATGATCTTATGTCGGGTGGGGAGATATTCCAAGGCATGGGCATCTGTCTAGTGTTCCCTAAATCTAGTGTAGTTAAAATTTCCATGCCCGTGAACAGCTCTGTGTTTCCTAAGAGAGAGGCTAGAGAACAATAAGAAGGTAAGATGCTGGCATCCCTAGGAATGCTGGTAAGTTAACTCATAGGCTCACTCAGAGGGTTTTATAGCACTGCAATAGAATTCTAAATCTAAGTAACACACTCGGAGGCCTACCAGAATGAAATTTAAATTTATTTGCTTAATTGATCTAAACTTGTACTAGATTTATACACAGATTTAAGTAGTAATTGGTAATTTTTAAGGATTAGTGAGAAATAGCTTGCTAGTAAAAATAGTTCTCAAATCTCACTCGAATTTCATTCTAGTTGTTTTCCCAATCAGGGATTTGAATCACTAAATTCTACTTTATCTGGAAATTTAAAAAAATATCTATGATATTCCCTTAATTTGAGTAAACTATTTATTATTGTTTTGTCATACACTAATTACATAGATTATCTCTTAACATCTTTGTTTAATGGGGCCAAACTTGATAAAAAATAGTCCCTGAAACTTGAAGATACCTGTGGTTTCAAGGGTGCTAGACCAAGTTGGGCATATCTACGTGACACACACGAGAAAAATGGATTATGCACTACATAAGAATAAAAGTAAATACGTATCAAATATGAAATATATACAATTACAGACTATGAACTTCTTAGGGGCAGAGTCTAGCAGACTACTTGGAACATAGCAGATGCTCAGTATATATTTGTTAATGACTAAATGAATGAATTGCCTTAAATCAAATTAAGTTATTTGGACTTGGTAGGGGAAGTCCATGAAATAACCTGAAGAATATGAATCTTTGAGTGTCTTAGAGGAGAATCAGAGACTTTTAGTGCTTTGAAAGGAATTTAGTGACTAGGAGGCCATCCACCTCATTTTGCACCAGGCATACTGAGTAACTTATATAAACTCGTGATGAACCCAGGAGATCGCATGGAGGGCAAAATGAAGTGTCCTTAAAAACATTCCTACATATTGTATTTCCAGGTAAATCAGTAAATGACCAGAATATGTGGAATGAAACTAAGAAAGTAAGTGCAATGGCAAGATTTGGTTTCTTCTCAAATTATTTGTGTTTCCTTATCGTTATCAGTTTCATTCAGACTAACTCCCAAAGACTGTCCGGATAATTTTGTTATAAGAAAAACGGATTACATTGTATACTATCTGAGAAAAAAAGACAATCATGGTTAAGAGGTTTGGAAATGTCTGTCTTTCAAAGGTTTCTATCGTAATGAGGTTTGACGTCTCTCTCTTGTACATAGTGTATGTGCAAATTTAGAGGGAGGTGGAGAATGGAAAGTAGGTTTTATACAGGTGACAAGTCCTGAAGCACAAAACCTACATGATTCCAATCATTGTCAAACCCATTTAGTTGGTCATGGAAAGAAAGGGATATGAAACAAAGGGTAAGGGTACCATGCCTTTGCATTTGTGAAACACCGCCCCCTGTAGGAATTTGGATTCTTAGGGGTGTGTGTGTGTGTGTGTGTGTGTGTGTGTGTATGTATGCACATAGCCTTAGTTCATCAGAAACCTGAGTCCTTCTTTGCTCTCGGTGTTTGGCTTCCTTACCCTCATGCAAAGCTACTTGCTTAGTGAGTCTAAGAAACAGATCACAGTAAAACTGGCTATATATCAGCTCAAATAAATGGTCAGCTTTTTGATTCCCAAGGAAATTTAGCCTCAGCCAAACTTTTGAACTCCTTTGAACACTCTCTGGCCTGGTGCTTTGTAGAGGGGTCCTTCCCATGGGCAGCAATCCTGAGGTCCGGAGTAAGCAAACTAGTTTCCTTTCCAGCGTAGCTTTGAAAAGCACTGAGGGATGAGCTAGACTCAACCTTGGGTTGATGATCCGTAGAATTGCTATGGCATCCCAGCCTAAAACTGCATTGTCTTAGAACAAGAGATGCATGATTCCTAATAGGGTATTCTTGGTGGCAAGCCGAAGAAGATCGGGAAAGTTCCAAAATGCAGGCCCATCTAAAGCATCATGAGTGCTGCCAGCATGTGGCCTATGAGGAAGGAGTCTTGAAAGGAGAGAGTTATAGCTACAGGTGGAAAATATGAAATTACTGTTTTTGTATTTTTCTTTCTAATGCCCTGAAAAGTTTTGGCTGAGCTATGAATAGAAGCTGCTGCCCTTGCTTGCTGTGTGTGTGTGTGTGTGTGTGTGTGTGCGCGTGTGTGTGTGCGTGTGTGTGTGTGTGTGAGAGAGAGAGAGAGAGAGAGAGAGAGAGAGAGAGAGAGAGAATTTATTGAATTCAGGTTCTGGACCTACAGAATCAGGACTGGCAGAGCAAATGTTAGTTTTTCAGTGAAATAATTTCTGTAAGTTGGAATTACATTGATTTGATGGCACTGAAGCTAATACCTTTGAGTATCTTTTTTAAAAAAATCTTTTGAAATGTCTATCTGTGGTAGAGATATGAGGTTCATAAGAATATTTGAAAAATGTTAGGCATATCAAAAAAGAAATTTCATTAGAATATGCCCAGGCTTTTCAAAATTAATCCTGCACTTTTTTTCATTATGGCGGAACACTGAATAAATAAAATGTTTCCTAGCCATGACTGGTATACCCAGCTTGAGTGCTGGTTGGGAATCTTTGCCAAAACATCCATTTACTTTCTTAGCCTGGAGGGACTGAACTAGCAAATGGATGTCACTTATTTTTTAAAATAAGCACACAAGTGTCTTTTTGGTGGATGCTAAATGAAAGAGTTTAAAAGGAAAAAAACCTTCCTTTCACATAAAGCTCTTTCTTGTTAATATCCCAGAGTTAAGTGCTGCTGGTAACACTGAGGAGGTGAGGCGGGTGGAGAAATATCACTGGCATTTAGCTATAGCTTGGACAAACCACATTAAAACTGTGTACTTTTTATTATAGTGCGTTTTTCCCTTCCTGGATTTTTAATTCTTCCAACATTTCCTTTGACCAGTGACGTTGTTAGGAATTTCCCTACATACATATATAGTAATTAAGAAGACGACACAGTGCACAATTATTCTGTATCTCTTATCGGTATATCATTTGCTTGTACCAGCCTAGCCATTCTATGATCACGGGAGAGTGTAATTTTCCAATCTCAAAGAATGTGTTTTATTAATTCCTTTTCAAATTCTTCTTACTCAGTGAATGATTCAGAAGGAAAATGCTCAGATTCAGGTGAAGGGAGTCATAGCTAACACTTGCCAGACCACAAAAACTTCAGCTGCCTGGGCTTTTAAGGCTGATTTCAGTTGCTTAAATTTGGGGATGAAAACGCTGTTTGTAGTGAACTTGTAGAAACTCTGCAAACATCACAACGACAGGGATCGTTGTCGGTCACTTATTCAGGTGAAGAGCCATTTAGCAATTAGTCTGCTTTGATGAAGTTTTTAAATCTCTTCACCATCGTTGGTTGCCTTGTTAGACCCTCTAATAATGTACAGACTCAGTGTTAGAGTTTCTTTTCTTGGAGACATTGACATTCTGCTCTGCTTGGGCTTTGGTCTTCAGGCCCTTGCTCAGTGGCTGGGAATCACTGCAAGGCTTGTTAAACTGTAGCTTGCTGAGCTCTCTGCCCCTCCAGCAGAGGTTCTGATTCGGTAGGTCTGGGGTAGGGTCTGATATTTGTGTTTCTAAACAGCTCCCAGGTGTGGCTGGGTCTCAGCTCCACCCTTTGAGGGTGCCCTAAACAGCCACCTACACCCAACCGTTCCAGAGCGTTCCATTTTTCTTGTGTTTGCAGGTAATATATTCCTAGTCTCTTCCTCCTTCGAGATCATTTCCCTCCGCTCCTTTTTAAATATGATGCCAAATATGCGCAAGCCTACCATGTAACTCAGTAACTTTCAAGATAGATACCTTTCCTCTCAAGTTATTTACCTGGGCATTGTATGATGCGACTAGCTTCCTCAGGATCGTCTGGCATCTCCAACTATCACAGTCACATAAATTATGTGAGCTCAAACAGGTAAGGGCAAATAAAGGGTCAGAGTAGCCTTCTGTGCCGGGATGAAAGCTTATTTCTGTTCCACTAGGGGGCGCTTCACCCCGGTGGTGTCATTTGCTCATCAGCCCAGCCTCCAGCCATCAGTAGAGGTGTTTCCTGGATATTTGTTTTGGAAAAACAGTAGGGTTCACATATTCATACAGTGAGGCATTTATTGTCTCCAAAGTATTTTCAAATCCGTTATGCCTCGGTTGTTTGGGAGATCTCAAAGTAGATCATCAAGTTGGTAAGAGGTGTAAATATAACCCATGCTAAGTGTAGTATAAATGCCAAGGAAGCAGTTTATCTTGTTAAATTCCACCAAGGGCAAGTGACACAGCAGCTGCAGATCTGTCCATAGTGGCCTTGGGGGACACATGCCAGCACTTTGATGACCTTGTCCCTATCCCCGCAGGTGAGAAATCTTTGCATGTAATCGGAGCTACAATTATAATGGACTTGAGAAAGTAATCGAGAGACGCAGCCACATTTGCCATGCTCAGAACTAATTCAATGGATTTCCTTCCCTTCTCCAGCAGCATTCAGCGACTTCTGTGGTGACCAGCTACGTTTGGCAGCAGGCTCGGCTGCCCACAACTCACAACTGCACAGAGCAAGGAGCATTTGAAACAGTGATGTTCCGGTTTAAAAGGACAGAGCTGCAAACAAAGGTAGGCTTTTATTTTTGGGTAAGATCCTTTCAACTGAACAAAATCTCACTCCCGGCCACATGCCATTCGTTCACCACGGCCACACTCACCACACTGGGCACATGTCTTCACTCTGTTCTTGAATCCCAAACAGGGCAAGGGAGACTTGACATTAGCATCTTGTCCGGAGTTTCCTGTTTCTTTAGGTCTCCCCCTGCCCCATTTGCCTCTTTGCTTCTCTTTACCACTTTCAGCTCCCATCCCTTCATCTTTGGGGGTCTGTGTGGTATGAAGATGATTATTTTGGGCAGTGGTTTGGTTCTGGTGTTTTCTTTCCATGGCAGGCAACTCACAGTATTGCAGCCTTTACCTAAAATATAGAACATGCCCAGCTCGCTGCCTACAAAGTGTGGTGATGCTTCTTCATTGCACTCGTCACAGTTAAGAGTGGTATACATTTGAGTAACTGTTTGGTCCATATCTGTCTTCCTCACTGAACATAGGCCACTGTGAAGATAATGGCTACCTGTTTTGCCCACTGTTGAGTGTCTAATGCCTATCAGTGTGTAGCTGTAGACAACAGCTACACAATAACATTTGCTGTGCGGAAGGAAAGAATATACATCTCAACTGTACCAGTTGAGTTATGGAAAGTCCTTAGCTGGGCTTAACTGTACATTGGAAATGGTACTGTGATTTGGAAAGGATTTTACAGAAAGACCCAAATTTTATTAATGAGTTTATTTTTTTTGTTTGTTTGTTGTTCTACCTTACTTCGAGACATTCAAATGGTGGTATTTGTTGGGTAGAAATAGACAAATAATATATCATCCAGTAAGGAGAAATATTAACTATGGTAAATTATACAAACCTCCTATTCGAGCAACTTGTTACTGTAATATACTGATTGCTGTGTTTTTCAAAACTTTGGAAATACGGTCTGCACAAGTTTTGCTAGGGGTTGCCATAAAAAGGACCACAAACTGGGTGACTTAAACAACAGCAATTTGTCTCTCAGTTCTGGAACCTAGAAGTACAAGATCAAGGTGTGCACAGGGTTAGTTCCTTCCAAGGACGATGGAGAAGAAACATCTTCCCTACCTCTCTCTAGTGCCACCTGGCACCCTTCGACATCCCTTAGCCATAGAAACACCGCCCTGCTTCTCGGTCCCCGTGGTGTTTCCCTGTGTATGTGCATCTTCTTACAGGACACTGGTTATATTGGACTGGGGCCCACACGGCCACAGTATGACCTCATCAGAACGAATTACATCTACGACAACCCTATTTCCAAATAAGGTCACTTTTTGAGGTCCTGGGGGTAAGGACTTCAACCTACGAATTTTGAACAGATGCAGCTGTTGAACAAAAGGTACCTCTGCTCGCCCAGAGTCTTTGTGCCCAGCGGCGCTTCCTCATGGTCCCTGCCAACTCCTTGCAGTGGCAGGGTTTCAGTCTTTTTTCTGCTGTGGGGTGAGGATGATCTTGGCTTGGCAATTAACTTTGATTTAACTAGCTGAACCTGTTTCAGAGAGCCAGCCAGCAGGTAGGGTGCCAGCTGGCACCCTCTCTGTGCCATCTCTAGTGGCTGTTAGGGACACTGAGTGAGACAGTATGAGAAGACTTCTAATGTCTGCAGAGGGTGCAAAGGTTCTCCTCCTCCCTGGCACTTGCGAAGCAGTCCTCTCTGCTCCCCCTGTGTGTGAACATGGCAGGGATTAGGGCAGTATCTGGTACGGGCTACTTGGAACCCTGACATCAGCTGATGCACGCCATTGATCTGTTCTGACAGGAGAGTTCCTATGGGGAAAAAAACAGGGTGATGAAATACACTGGAACCATCTGACACAAATATTTTACTTCACCATAGTAAAGGAAGAAGGTAATGTTTGACTACTGGCTGAATGTCCATGAGAAAGACCAATATTTAATCTTGTCTCTGGCATGTTATCAACAGAACATGTTACATCACTTGCCTGTCGCTTCCAGGTGCTTAAAAAAGTAACTGGCGGAGATATAAGGGCTTCCCAATTTGCAAAATTCAGAGCATGTCCATTGTCCCTGTTGATGCAGCCAGCCGTCCAGGGTACATCCATCAGGAGTGCAGTCATTGCTGCTGTTTTGGGTTCAACGAGAGAGGCAGGGGGCGGACAGAGAGAGAGCGTGGGGGAGGGAGGAGGAGAGAGAGAGAGAGAGATGTGGGTGAGCAAAGTTACAGCAAGGAGCCTGCCCCAGAGCAAATGCTTTGTCCCAAGGTGAATTAGCAGCTGGGGTGCAACTTGAATGTGGGTCTCTTACCAAATGGGACAGCGTGCACTTTAATAAAAAACATTATTTGGTAAACAAGTGAAGAAAGGAAATCAGGGGTAAAACTAAAGGGGAAACCAAAAAATGCAAGCAGTGGGAATAAGTGGCATGCCTGAGAAAGGACTGCAGACCGTGGCCTTGCTCTGGTCCTGACTACCCACACGATGCCAGACAAGTCACCCCTGTGCGGTGGGCCTCGTTCCTTCTCTCCTGCAAGTGAGGGTAATGGAATAACTCATATCTAAGGAAGTCTTAGGATAAAGCTTCCATAATATCGTCATTTCAAGCCAATGTAGAGTCTCAATTCTCTATTTCTTTTGTTGCCTGAACCTGCCTCAATAGTCTCTTTTAAAAAAGATTTTATGGATTTATTTTTAGAAAGAGGGGAAGGGAGGGAGAAACAGAGGGAGAGAAACATCAGTGTGTGGTTATGTCTCACATGCCCCCTACTGAGGACCTAGCCAGCAACCCAGGCATGTGCCCTGAGTGGGAATTGAACTGGTGACCCTTTGGTTCACAGGCCAGCACTCAGTCCACTGAGCCATACCAGCCCAGGATGCCTCAATAGTCTTAATGTTTTATATATTTAAACTTCTCTGTAATCGGTTCTTGTGCTTTTACCTATAATTTAAAAATGTTCCTTACTTCTATGGTTTTAGGGTGTCAGTGCCATAAAATATTCCCTAAAGTTATTTTATAAAAAGCAAATGGTCAAAAAATTTAAAAAAAATTACTTTTTACCATGTTTTGGAAGCCAAATGCCTTAAAAAGATAAGCCTCAATGGCATAAAACAAAATTGAGTTCCCCTGCCCCAAACAATAACAGCATCAAAAATAAATAAATAAATGAATAAATGAATAAATAAATAAATAAATAAATATTGGAGTAGTTCTAAAGCAAGGCCCTGGTTTTATATATATATATGACCCTGCCTCCAGTTCTTCAAACTATAATTGTGAGGATCACTAGACATAAATAAATAAGCATATAAGGAGGGAACGTTCTTATGGAAGATAAGCTACAAGACATATACTGAGCATGTAAATCCACATGTATGGATTCGATGGCATTTTTAAGTATAGTAAGAGTCTACCCAGTAAATGCCTAGTTGAGTCAACCCATTTTGAGGAAGCAATCAGTGTGGCAGGAACTTGGCTCAGACAAGAACTTACCTCCACACAGAAGGCCCTCATAACAGCTCTAATAAGCAGCATCCTTATGCTCTCGTGTTGGGACAACATAGTGATGCTCTGTTAATGGATTGTGTTGGATGGTGGGAGGCTCTGTTGGAGATAGGCCGAGAGGGCAGGCTTCTAGGAGTCCGGGAGTTGTTTGAAAAGGCTACTTTCACTTCTCACGACTGCGTGACACTGAAGTCTCAGTTTCCTATCTGTAACCTGGTGATGGGTCTCACATTTCAATGTTCTTTTGGATGTAAGGATTAAACAAAATAATAAGTGTGGAGTGGTCAGTAAAGTGGCACATAGTAAATGCTTAATAAATAATAGGTAATTATTACTACATTTTTCTGTGATGTGCTCCCTTACAATACTGGATTACAATACCGGATTCAGAACCTCATGACTTTCCATCGATATGGAACACCTTTCTTAATCTGTGACTGATCACGAAGTTCCAAGTGTACCAGAACCTATCATCACCCTAAAGATCCAGATCTGAAGAGAAGGAAAACATCCCTGAGCTAATTCATGGGTGTGGTGATGCTCCTGTTTTAGGAGTACCCAGTTCATTGCAAGTCTGAACAATGTGATCCTCGCTCTGGCCAGAAGTCCCTGGGTAAAGATACATCTGTTTTTAAGAAGACAATGCAGACTTGTTTTTCAGGGCCTTGTATAATCCCAAACTTCTCAGCTGAAGGAGCTGCAGCAGTAGTAAGAATTATTGAGTATGACACCCAGATATGAGAAAATAAAAAAGAAAATGGAAAAGTATAGTTGTGAACTCAAGGTTTTACAATAGAAACTTGGTAGAAAAAGAAGACAAAGACATGAACAAAATGTGAATGAAGATGAGCATGCATCCCCAGGTGTATGGAAATACAGAAATGACTTTAACAGGCTGCCCATTTGAGGGGATGCCTGGCCCCTCATCGAATACCTCCAACGGTGGGACATGTCTTCCGAAGCTCCCACCCACTCCTTGTAGGGACAAGCTATAGATAACTTTGTAGAGACAACAGCAATGAGGAAAAACAAATCTTTCTTTATTCTAACTGTGGTTTAGATCCTGGCTCCATTGCTTAACATTTCTGAACTTTGGGTGGAAAATAGGATGATGTAAAGTGGACATCATGACAGTACCTTGTTCAAGGGGTCGCTGCAGGGATTTAATAATACACATAGCTCATATAGCACAATGACTGGCCCAAAACTAACACTCATGGAACCAAGTGAGTGTTCAATTAATTTTAATGTGATTATTGAACAGGACTGTCTGGCTCCAGCATCCTAATCTTGAATGGTTGACTTTATTTGTCTGTACTTCTTGCCTACTCTGTAAATAGGGATTCTAGGCACCTCTATGTCATGAGAATGTTGAGTGTTAGATGAGTTGATCCATCCATGTAAAGCTCTTAGGCCAGTGCCTGGCACTATTTAACATCATTTGATGTGAGTCATTGTTGATGAAGATGTTCTGACCAGTTGGTAGCTACTTCTCCTATCACTCTTTTTGCTCGATGAATGTTTCTCTCAAGCAGAACTCCCGTGCCCTTTCTGGCTCTCATTCTTCATGAGAACTCTTTAAGAGTAGGGTTGAACCGAAACAGCAGGTTGAAGTTCCACATTGTGCATGTGCCCCCCCAGGAGTAAGAGTGGATGTGAGTAAGCTTATTTCCAGGGACAGCTAGAAAGACAAGCCACAGAGAAGGCCTGAGGGAGAGGAGGTCAGCAGCTGCAGCGCGGGACAGGAAGAACATGAAGTACCCTGAGAAATGTCGTCTTATCCCCTCTTCCTGGGGGATAAGACAACATGGTTTGTCTGGGAGCCTGGCAACATGGCAAGTACATGAATGGCTCTGGACATGGGGACCTCGCTCTGTCACATGCTGTTCACCTTTCATAAGTGTGAATTCTACTTAGGTTAACACTCGGTACATACCCTTCTGCATCCACAGCCTGTTCTTTACTAGTTTTGGGCAAAACATGGTCACACCCGAAGCACTCTATATTTATTCTGAGTGTACAAGACTAATGAGATAATCATACCCTGAGGCTTAACTGGTTGAAATCTGTAAATTTCCTAAAAGGGTAATTACCTATTCATAATCCTTCTTTCCAATATTGTGTAAATCTCATTAGCACATTTTTTTTATTATTCGTGTTATGGAAAAAAATTGCTTTTTTTGCCATTGGAAGAACAGTTGGCAGGGGAAGACCTGGCATTTCATTTGAGCTACTTTGTTTTATCTCTATGGTCAAATAAACGAATGTGTCCCAAGTGTAGGAGAGTCCCTTAGCAGTAGTTCTATTAGGCCTTCTGCTTTTAGAGCGAGGACCCTCTGCTGAGGCTCACAGGCACTGGTGTGAGGTTGGAACATTGCAAAGTGAGGACTAGGCTGATCTGGACTCTTATCTAGAAATGGTTCCTAGAAAGACATGGACCCATGCAATATCATGGGATGGGAACCCCACAGAGAACAAAATGAACTCTGATGGGAGTCTGTATACAACCTTATGACTTTTTGCGTAACACATCTGTCTTGAATGGGCACCAACCATGTAAGATTATGTTTGTATACAAAGACTTATAGGTAATTGGAGATTATGGAAGTGTTTTTTTCTGGTTACTTAATTAAGTGATTTTTCTAGGCAGAGATGATGTGAGCATTAATGGAACTTTCATGACATTCTGGTTTATTTTATCAGATGTTTGATTCATGACATATGGCGCAACTTTATAGCATATAAAGTGGTTCTGTAATCTTCTTTGAAGTTTCCAAATAACTTTCTGGGGGGTTGATGACAATACCAAATAAAATAGCTTGGAACCATGGCCCCGTCCTACTATGCAGGATGAGGAAGAACAATGTTTACCTGTGTGTTTATGACCTAATACTCCTTCCTGTACACCTTTCATTTAAGGTAGCAGAGCCAAAAGAGCCCTGTGAGAGAAGCAGAAAACCATGATTCCCCTTCAGTCACTGCCACCAACCAGTACGCTGTGGGCCTCTGAAGAGAGGAGTGAAGACCAGATGATCTCTGGATTATACTTTAGCTGTCTGGTCTGCAGCAAACCATGGCCCTGCCATGAGGGGATGATCAGCCACAGCCAGTTTGGCTGAGCAGTCAAGGGGGAGGAGAACAAGGCAGTGGGAAGAGGGAAAAGAAGGAGGGAAGCTGGGGTATAGAGTCAGCATTCAGCCTTTGCTCTCTGAATATCCTCACCTGCCTGTTCTGAAGACTAGAGCTAAGACTGGAGAAGCTGGCTTTGGTTTTCCTACCTTGACCCCATCTCAGCTCCTCCAAGAAAGAGAGTACAGATTCTCTGTAATTTCCTGTATGTTCACTCTTAAAGGTCATCAGTCTAAGGGTTTTTTGCTAGAAGACCAAATGCATTTAGACTGAGTCTGATTCTGCTTTTTTTTTATTCATGCCATATCTTAATATATTAGACATATAGATAAAAATGATAGTTTCTCAAACTTCCTAACTCTGTAAGTTTCTAAAAACATGAAGTCCTGAAAGCTAAATATCTGAATAATAACTTAAAATTTCCCTTTTTTCTTTGACCACTTGGGTTTATAGATACATGAGGTCTGTATAGAAGGTGTCCAGCCATGTAATATGAAAAAGAGAGACGTTTATTGAAGAAAATACAAGAAACATTCTACATAGGACAATGATGCCTCAGTCCCCTTCAAAGTAGGGACCTTGGAACCTCACACAATTCCCCCAGTCACCATCAGCTGCCCCGTCATATTTTCCTGGATCTCATCAACAATCTGAAATCTCTTTTCTTTCAAAGGTGATTTTGATTTTGGGAAAAGCCAGAAGTCATGGGGTGCCAAATCTGGGCTCTAGTGGGACTGAGTCACCTGGGTGATTTGATGTTTTGTTGAAAAACTCTCTATGAGATGTAATGCATGAGCAGGCATGTTGTCATGATGAAACTATTAGTCACCAATTGCCCATAGCTGCAGCCTTCTGAATCATCCAAATAGTTTCTGCAGAGGACTATTCAAACTTAAGGCAAAATCTGATGCAAATTCATTGCTCTACTTGCTCAGTCATTTTGAATGTGATGGCCATACAGTACACATGCTCACTTAATGGCATCTACTGCTCCCACTGACTAGTACAGTGAAGTCGTCATTGTTTGTGAATGCGCATTCCAGTCCATTCTCCTTGGCTGCCAGGTTGCATTGATGTCACACAAACTATTCTGGTTACATTAACAATGGCTGGACTTATTCCAGACAGACCTTGTAACCTTTTTGGATTCAGCCTTTATTCAGTGACACATTAGTGATGTACAACAAGCCTTAGGTGACTTAAAAATTTTGTTTCCCTATAACACTTTATCTTCAAGTATCTTAATGAGATTTAGACTTTCTACCTTAATGTGCTATACTAAAAAAAGTGTGCTGATCTCTAACAGA